>MBFL02000643.1:0-10222 GCA_001696595.2 Aspergillus hancockii
GGGGATGGTATTGTATACAAGCTATTCTTTATTCAGTGTATATTCTTATCTTCTTTGTGAGCTCCTTGCTCTGCTCCACAGCTGTGACATTGTTCATGTTTGTTGTTGGGAGAGCCGTGACCGGAGCGGGCTTTGCCGGTATCGTTGAAGGATATTTCACCTTTCTCGTGTATATCCTCCTATCCTGCCTCTCCGTTGACGGCCATTCTTCTGTGGTATCTTGAGTATTATTGACTATTCTTGCCGCACCTATTGCTGATGGACTTCTAAGTTAATCGCTTGGTTAGTGGTGGCGTTTCCGGATTAACTTATCCATTGAAGGTATCATGCTTTTGATTGAGGACTGCATTTCTTATTCCTGGATCCAAACTCTAGCGACATAAGTATTACTTTCAGGCAAAGCTAGCTGAACTTGATCTACTGAAGAACCTGCTCTTTATCCCAGCGCTGACCAGTCTTTTTTATCGCGCTTCCTAGGACTGGCACGAAGTACCCCTGGGACGAACGGTAAAGTTATTGGTCCTCTCGGTATCTTTGTCATCCTTATCGTTGCTTTTCTCTCTATACAACCACCGCCGGCGAGAAAATACCGCTGCTTTACCGCCCCGTATTATAAAGACCCATAATATTATTGCCAGCGTTATCTTCACAATGTGCTTCAGTAGCGCTAATAATATGCTTGAGCGTTACTTACCGATCTATTGTCAAGTTGTACGTGAGTACTCTTCTAGTAGAAGCGGCTATATGACGGTCCCAATAGTGACTGGCGCCACTATTGGAATACTCCTCTGCGGCTCGGACACTAGTATGATCCGACTCTACACTGTTTATACTCCTTTCTTTCTACGTTGATGCCCGTCTTTACAGGCCTTATAACAACTTTTGGAGTTAATACAAGCTTTGTGCGACCCATTCTATACTCTAGTGTATTTAACTTCGCGAGGGGAATAGACCTTTAACACACCAATCAGTGCCCTATAGGCAGTACTGCCCATCGACAATATCTCACTGGACCTGTTTATTATGCTCTTCCGCACAACACTTTGATTCCGCCGTAAGCATTGCTATTAGCTCAAGTTCTTTTCACGAATGAACTTTCGATTAATCTAACCTGAGTAGTCCCAGTCCTGGACCCTGCGACTATTGAATACAACGGGCTATTAGAAATCGAGGGGCGTGCACCGCCGGCTCGACCTGGAGAGATCCTGGTGGACGTTGGTAGAAGTTTTGGTAAAACGTGGTATCTCGCCGCTGGACTGACATGTGCGACATTGATTGGGAGGTTGTTCATGGAGTAGTGGTCGGTCAAGCAAAAGGACGCTTAAGCCATTGCTTTTGCTCAGTGGTGGCCCGGGTAAAAGTTTCGCACGTTTTGCTTCACATTCATTGAGCCAATGCAATAATTATTCACAGCCTACTGCACAAACGATAGGGGACATGTTGGGATCGACTCCTGATTCAATCGATTTCAATCGTTTAAATCGTGCAAATCTTTTAAATCGCCTATGACTGGTCGGCGAATTGGGGTGCTATCGCTGCAGGGTCGCCCGCAGCGAAGATAAAAAAAGAACCTGGGGCACCTAGGATATGGGAAGATGGCAGCCCAGAAACGACTCAACCGTATACGAGCTGCGATGCATCCTTTCCCTCGGCCAAGCAAGTACCATGCTCGCACTTTACCGTGTTTGGACCTGTCGTTCGTGCCTCTCTATCCTTATGAACTATATGTTTATTAGGTAGACCATACCTTCTCTCAGTCATAGTTTCTGTTCCTGCTGCGGTTGTTGATGGCTCTCATACTGAGTTCGACCTGTTCCACGATACCTTGTCCTCGAGCTGCGGGATGCACTTGTGAAAGCACGAGTGCATCCCGCAGAATCGTTCGATGTTTCCCCACCATCTACTTTCCCAAGCAAATGATAGAGAAGTGTAACAAGCAAACTAAACACTCTCACCCCACACCATATTCCTCGACGTTTTAAAAACTTTTCAAGGTCCCGGGGCCAGCGATCCTTTACAACCAATTTCACAGGATCTCTGTAAGAAGAATATTCGAGACTTAGGCTTTGATCTCCATGTCGATAAACGGCATTAAGGGGGCTTTTTGTCTTGGTGGGGCGGCCTTAACCAAGGAAGTTGGCTGGGCAGGACTCTCTTGGCCTCGGCATGGAGCATGTAGGATAGAGCTGTAACCTCGCTCAGCCTCAGCACCGGACATCTATGGCGTTAAGAGTTTACCTATAACTAAGGTTACAGGGATCGAGTAGAAGCCTGGTCCGCGTAAGCTCCTGATAATAAAGGGTTGAGTGATTTGGTGTGTGTTTTAGGTTAACTGGCTGGATTGAACTCTATAAAGGTCAACCCGACGGTACAATATCAACTTGTGAGCGGACAGCTGAGCGAACAACTCTACTCCTGCGTTTATAAGCTGATTAGAGCACATGACAGGGTACAAAGGGATCAGCCATTGTTATCTCTCACTCCAAGGTCCGAGTGTGCACTTTCCAGAGAATTGGCAGACAGAGTTAGCCAAAATGATTTGTTGCTTGTAAGCACCCAAAATACTATATACTTCAGTACTATACTACGTAATATTAAAACAAAATTACAAAATACAACTAATGATATACAGTTAGTGTGGCTTGGCACTTTAGGGTTTGAAAACAACTCTGTATGTATATGATATGGAATGCATTTTCAGACTCCACTGTATCTACCTGACCCAGATGCAGGAACTATTGTAGTAATATATCGAATCCGTTAAATGGGGGATGTTGCTTATTCCTCCTTGAAGATGCCTCTCCCGTGCTCTTAGGGACTTAACTTTCGTCCTCGTCTTGATGACGGCGGTCGGTGGGACCTTCAACAGAGGAGGACTTACTACCAACGTACCGTAGCTCATGGCTAGTATTGATTGCTGAGAGAATGTTCGATACTGATTATCTCATCGCTGAGCCTGGAAGACAACAGCCAGCCAAGCCTTTGTAATGCAGTCTGGCTGAGCTCCGCAAAGCTTTTAGGAAACAACGCATGGAACCCACAAAGATGGCTCGCATCTATCAGTGACATTGAAACACTGCTAGAATAGATTCCCTTCTCCCTATTGATCTCGTGGTTTCAAAACTTCGAGCCTACTGAAACGCCATAGCTGCGAGAATTGGCCAACTTTATATAAGCCGGATCGGACCGAAACAACTGGCAAATTAGCGATGGGTGAATTTAGCCAAATTGTTGAGCAATAATACTATTATTATTTCCATACAGTACCAATTCGTACTGTGTGCATCCCTATGAACCTGTTCATATGGGCGAGTAACTTGGGAATGGAACTCAGAAAGGACAAATGTGTACAATACTAGGAGCTCATCCTTGCCGCCAGTCCTGAGGGCAGTCATCAGACGGTTCTGACATCTAGTCGTCTGTACGGTATGTAGACAGGCTCAACCAGATAGTCGTAAGCCGCCAGGGAAAAGGGTATACTAACCCCGTGATCTTCTCCGATCGATCCCTTCGGTCAAGTCACTTGCCGCCTACACTTTCCTGTTGCTTCTTTTACTCCTCCTGACGTTTACTTTTCGCTTCTCCAAATTCTTAAATCTTCCACCATATTTCCACAAATGGGCGCGTCGACTGGTCGTCGACCCCAAACCGTTTTGCCTTTTGTGATTGGATGATATCCTTAATATGCTTCCCGGGCTCGGCCCGGTGGAGCGCTTTCGTATATTAGGCCATCCATTTGATCACCATTGCTGAGAGGCTCGCAATTGGCTATTGGCTGCCATTCCGTCCTCTCAACATCGTTGTATTGAGCCGAATCATCCCTGGTGGAAGAGAAACAGGATTTGTGTAACGCTATATGTCGGAAATACCATTCGGCTGGCGAGCAATGATGCATTTTGATATTGTGCTCCCGCCTTGCATGGGGTGCAGTTCTGAAATTTCCAATGATTCAATTGTGATTCATTCGCCACGGGGTATAGACTCTCTCTAAAGGATGCGTTTATGGTCCTCTCTTCGATATCCACTACTAGTACTCTGTAATGGGATATCATCTGTGAAATAACCAGCTGCGACATGAGCCTGCAGGGATAAGAGTGTCGCACACTATCATGCGCCACACACCTTAAAGTTCTCAAGGTTCCGGGGATTAGGACAAGACTTTCCACTTATGGACTATGATGGATTATCGTTCGCGTTCCACATCCCCCTCCACCGTTGAATGGCATTGTGGGAGAAACCTAAGTGTGGTCAATAATGTGACACATAACTCTCTATCGTCGGCAAGGCAACCTCACATGCAGTAGCTCCCTCGCTAAAGAAAATGGATTGGGCAACTGTTGCAGTGCTAATGCACAAGTAGTGCCCCCCATTCTCGTCTAGGGGCACAGGCTGGTATACATTTCCAGGGAATGCTGTACGGAGGACGCCGGACACAAAACCTCAGCTGAGAGCCCATGACAATGTGGCGGTGACCGCTGTCTGATGCCCACATCATCAGGATTTTAGCCACAGTAACTGGAGCAGGGAATCGACCAGATCAGACCACTAAGGATAGAGCAACCTCGTCGACTAGCTTGCCAAGCCGTCGTTCACTCAAGGCTCTCATTCTCTCTTTTATTTATTTTATATTTTATTTTCGTCTCTGGCTTTGCTTGGCTGGTGCTCACTGCCTGGCTTGATTGTCACAAAGAATTGTATCTGCCATCCAACTGGAGCATTATGACCAACGTGAATGGTCCGTACCTATAGATGATAAATGACATTACGCTATTCGGTATTTGTTCGTCACTCAACTGTTTATTGTTGGACTTCGCACTCTGCTCCCCGTTGGGCTGGGAGCATGGCCATCTACCCAGTCAGACATACAGACAACGACCCCTGTCCTGCAAGTTGGAGATCCGGATATATCAGGTAATGTGAAGAGTTATCGCCGTAAACACTTGACAGGTACACCCGTTCACATTGCGGTCAACAATCCTGCACGTCAGTGACAATTACAGGATTTGCCGTGATAATCCATCTATGGGGCTTCTCATTGGACAAGCGACATACCGAGTTGTCGAAGAGCAAGAAGGGTTTTCTATGGCTTAGTGCAGGTGATTTCTCGGCAACACTAGCGGCTTCTCCGTGAGTGGGAGCATCTTTGTTTACCGTAGGACCTTATAGCCCATGCCTCAATGCTACGGGTCTGATGGTAGAAATACCCACGAATCTGTTTTTCCGCGACTGGAGGTTCCACGCTTTTGCATGTTGCGAACGAGCTGCATCGTTAGCGGGAAAGCGACCCTGGTAGGCGTTTCTAGTAACTATAGATTCGGGCCAACCTATGATGATCCGAATGCTTCGGGTGAGGTGGAGCACTCGACTGTATGACTTCGGCTGGGTGTTCGTCTGTCACAACTGATCTACACCAGATCTTTTTATTATGTGAATGGGGAATCCTGCTCCTGGCCTCGGTCTCCAGTCGATGTTGGATCTTTTCGATCTCATGATCGCCTGTGCATTCGTGCCCTCATCGATAATCGCCTCACTCTGTTTCGTCATAGTTACCTGAGAAATACAATACGAAGTTATACAACACACGATTGGGTGCTGAGAGCCTTTCAGGTCTCCTCCCACCTTTAACCAGGACATATCATTGCACACAGAGAATACTGGATAGTGATTGGCTGTCGCGACGTTGACGGTGTGTCTCCTAGCTGTGGACACTACAATGCCTTCTTGGTAGGTACATGATCGCCCTGGCTGGCCCGAATTTGAAATCCCTTACCCACACACCACACGGCTCTTGATAGTTAGCGTCATTGCAAGGGACTAACGCCCGAAAAAAATGGGCATAAGTCTTTCTACTTCGTGATATAGCGTCTAATTCGACCGCGGTTGGGATTACGGCCATCCGTTATTGGCCCACTCCGTGCTCTCATCTCTTACTGACCATTGCATCTCTATCAGCCTTTCCATCAAAGCTTCCTTTTATTGAAAGGAAGATTCAAAAGGGTGGGTCTAAAACAACCTTTTTCAAGAGTTGCCAGAGGAAAAATAATTCGGGCATATTCTGGATAGAATTCTGTCAGGGACGCTGCGCCGCTGCAGGCCTAAGTTCGCTCGCCAATGCCACACACATACATAGCGGACACGTACACATCCTCACAGAAGCATTGCCCGGCCCAAGCTTCTAGCTCCGATCATTTCTCTCCACGGTCACAAGTGTGTACTGTCAGTAAGGGTAGGATACCCTCGGATTCCAGGGTTGGTACGACCGCCGCTATCTCCTGTTCTTCCTGTGAAAACTGATTTGGTCACCAGACGCTGTTCCACACAGTTAGGTTTAGAGTACAATTGGTATTGCCAATTCTAGTGTGAGTTGTACCGACGTTGATCTATTCTGTTTGGACGACGGTTCGCGCTTTTCTTTTTCCTTGGGTATTTTCTTTTTCCTCGGCCTGCCCCTCGTACAACTGCTTTGTTGTTATTCCTTGCAAGTCAAAACAGGCTAACATACGCATGTTGCCCGAATCAGCATTCTTGATACGTTCAAGGAGCCGGCCCCCGGTGGGTAATCATCTTCACGATCTTGTCATTTTGGGACGGGACCCAACAATTTAGACCACCGTGGTCTTTGGTCGACGTTGCTGTCTTTTTGGTTGGGATCGTGTATATAGCATATGGCTGTCCCGCTCTACTTTCTGATCACATTTCAATCAATTGCCTCTACATACCGAGAACCATATCGCCCCTTTTCAACGCTGAAGATACGCTGTCTGCCTTCGACCCTACTGCCTTAACGAATGCCCACCCTGCAGAAAACCGAAAATTATCGCCCAACGTCTGCCGATATCAGAAGCAAAAGCACGTTGGGGGGAGGAAGCTGGGGCAAAGCTATCAATACTAGCATCCATCTGCATAGATGTCGAATAACCCATTTTCACAATGGATACCACCCATATCCGACAGCCAATATCTCGATGTGAGCACAGGTGCCGGTGAAGATCGAGGAAAGGGAGTAGCATCGATATCAAAACCTCCATACTCAACCCATGAACCTCCACGGTTTCTGTTTCCGAATAGCCAAGGCTGCGATCCTACTGGCTATACCTCGAATCAACCTAGATTTGTATTTGAAGGAGCAAGACTGAATAGCAGCACCGAACACCGATATAGTATCTCTTCGAATGTCAACGGTCCTCTAGCTCCGTTCGCAGTGCAGCGGTCGAATTTTTCGAAGAACGTGGACTCTGGTGGACCATCAAGTTCCTATCTTGAAACATCAAGTCAAGGTCGCGGTTCTATAGGCTCCGCCGGGCGGGCAAACGATGTGGACTCACTGTAACTTTCCCTTTCCTTAGGCTCTGGTCCTCACCCCTGGATTTGTGTGTTTTTACTATGCTTCCATCTGAATCTATCTGAATTCGTTCCATAAGGGAATGCATGCGTGTCTCTCGTGTGTCTTATCATGCATGGTTCCAAACAAACTAACTTAGCTCTAATAGGTACAGTAGTTCATCCGCGACATTTCCAAGTCCGGTTCATTCTGACAAGAGCTCGGCAATGGCCACCGGTATGCCTACAAGAAATTATCAGGCGCAGCAGCCACAGCGCCAGACCCCCTCCGGCATGCCTTCTGGGTTTGAGAACTTGCTTCACCATTCACCAGCGCCATCACCTCCCCCACGGCGGCCTTCAACCGCATCTCGTTTCCATCTACATATTCGACAGCAGCCAATAGCGGCAAGAGCGTGCGGTGCTGGGGACAGGGACCGACGGCCTATTGATCCGCCACCCATCATACAGATGCTCGTAACCGACTTCGATCCGGCCTCCTCGGAGGACAAAGAAACCTTGCAAGATCCGAGATTTGCCGTTGGTTGTCTTCTGTTTCCTGTAGTGGCATCCTTCCAGCAAATGGTCGGAGAAAGCTCCAAACGAGAGAGTCGACTTGCGTCTAACGGGAATGAGCCCGGTCAATCTACACCACTGCTCTCCGGGAAAGCATTCGTTTCGCCCTTCTACGTCGATGCAGACCCGGACCCTACGACTGCCCCCGCCCACCCGACAAGTGTAAACTACCTGACGCAGCGAATCCCTGGAGACGTGGCCAAAACGAAACAACCGGCGACATTTTTTATCTTCTCTGACCTTTCAGTTCGTACGGCTGGGGTATATCGGCTACAATTTCGGCTCATGAACTGGGGCCACGTGGAAGACATGGGTCAGCCTATGCCCATTCTCGCCGAAGCGTGGTCCGAACCCTTCTGTGTATACCCAGCTAAGGACTTCCCAGGGATGAGAGACTCGTCCCCTCTTGCAGTTGGGCTTAAGGAGCTTGGGTTTGTGGAGCTGAAAACAAGAGGAAAGAATAAGGGAAAGGGAAGGAAGCGATGACAACAGGTCGATGTACCAAGCGGAGTACAGTCTTCTTCGCAACATTACGATATCCCAGACTACAGTGTCCCCAGCCGCTGCAGTTACTAGTTTACTGTTTGATACAGTTCACCTTTACGACTTCATGAAAGAGCTTTATACGAACATTACCTTTTGAGTCTATCAATTCACGGACCCCCCTCAATGCCTCCCGTAAGCGGTGCTGATATTCTATCGGATATAGAAAAAGAAAAAGACATTTTTGTAGTGTATATATAGTACAGTACACATGGGTATCAACCAAGCATAATAAATACAATGATAGACCGACTGTCCATCGTACATCACGATCCTCCGATCAAAGGTCAAATAAATGGAGCGGTATGGCATGGTGATAATCTTTATCGTGCCATTCCCCCTCAATCTTTTTGGTAAAAGATCCCTTTCCTCCATGGTCCTTCACGTCCTGAAGGAACTGCCAGCCAAGCTCATGGTCGCCATCCTCCCGGAGGAAAACAGCAAGAAAGAACGCCGCGCTCACACTCCCATGGTTATAAGCCAACTCGTACCACTCCATCGCCAACTTCCGATACTCCTCATGCGACTTAACATCCGAAAACAAGAACGAGAAGAAAGAACCCAGCGTCCGCGACGACTTTGTCTCCCCAATCGGGCCCCCAGCATCCGCATCCCGTCTCGTCAAAACCGTCTCCGTAGTCACCGTCGCCGCAGGCAAACAACACTCACCCTTCAGTCCCCGCCTCGCAAACCACCCCTGCGACGTCAGATAGTAAAAATTTGCCAACTTCAAACACGCCATCGCATTCCCCGAACTAGCCGCCTTACTCATACACTCCTCGTACTTCTCCAATTCCCCATCCCGCATCATAATGGTCGCATACTTCATCAACGCCTTCGGATCCTCGTACTCGAACGCCGCAGTGCGCATCACCTCGTCCGCGCCCCGCGCATCCCCATCCTTCTCCTTCAGCCACGCGTACACCTCCCACGGCTTCCACATAAACTGCGAAACAATGTACGCGTCGCCCGGCGTGGGCCCGTCCAGCTTACTCGGCCATATCATGCCCAGCACCTCCTCCATGAGCACTATGCCCTCCTTGTATTTACCCCGCCGACCGAGAACCTGGGCATGGAGCTGCATCGCGCGCGGGTCACGGTACTGCGCCAGCCGCTCGATCGCATCGAGGAGCCCCGAGTGCCGTATCTCTTGCTTTTCTTTCAGGGTGAGGGCGAGGTACCGGGATACGACGAAGAAGAGGGGCACGCGGGCGGAGGCCAGGGCGCCGGATGTAAAGAGCCATTCGGTGAATGTGGAGTCGCCGGCTGCCACGGCGAGGCCTACGTTGTAGACTACGTCGACATCTGTTTGTTTTGTCGGGTCGGGTCGTGTTAGTGGTGTGTCTGTCTGGCCTGGACCTCAACAGGAACCAGCAGAACTCACCTTCATGTATACGAGCGAATGCATCCCCAGACGGCGTCTGCGTATACGCTACCTCGTACAGCTCCTTTGCGATCCGGTGGAACGTGCGAAATGGTATGTCCACGGCGTCGAACTTGAGCGCCTCGGTGTAGAGGAGCTTTCCGGATATATCGAGGAACTTGAGCCGTTCGCCGAGGTCGGCTTTTGCGACGGTGTTGTAGAGCCAGAGGTCGGTGAATGCGTTGCGGAGGGGGTGCGTTCGTGGGGTGCTTCGTGTTTGGGCTGGTTGTGCGGGCGCTCCTCGTCGCTGGGCTGCTTCGGCGCGGCGGACGGAGGGAGAGCGGGCGGCGTGGGTCGGTGGTGTGGTGTGGAATTGACGGTTATGTAGGCGGGAGGGACTGGTGGGGGTTCTGGAAGGGG
>MBFL02000644.1:0-10218 GCA_001696595.2 Aspergillus hancockii
GGGCGTGTAGCCTTATGCTTCTTCCTTTCCTCTACGAGCTTCCGCAGCGTCTCGGGTACGACTCCCCTGGCACCGTCGCGGAACCGCGCTGCTCTACCATTGCATACTGCCGAGACGCTGCACTCGTCCCACGTTACGGCGCCCTCAGTCCGCAGGCTCTCTACGGGAGGGAGTATGGAGTCCGGGGATATGTTAGCGCCCATCATTATCGTGGGATACATAGAGGAGAAATCGCACACCGCCACGTCATCATGGACTCCCCGAGTCGGGGCAGCTACATACCCGCCCTGGTATTTGCCACTCGGGAGACACTTCGCCCAGCAGAAGCATATGCCCCTGGCCAGGCACTCCGACGCTATCACCGTGGCCGACATCACTCCCGTGACATATCTGACGCAGTCCCACACGGGCGCGCAGAGCACACACGCGAGGTTGGGTATGTCCTGGCTGGCACCGGTAAGGTCCCACAGTAGCGCTGTTACCCGGCTATCGTTCATATTGTAATCTAGCATAGCGTCTATGTAGTCTCCTGTCATACCCGGCATGTGCGTCTTCGCGGGAGCTCCTAGCTGCTTTGCTACCGCGCCGAGGCTGAGCTGGGGATACCGCTCACGCTGCGTCCGGTCTAAGTATACATAGAGGTCCACATTATAGACCCCTGGGATGTTGAGTATATATCCTGTCCTGTTTCCGAAGGCCGACCTTGTCACCGTCCGCTCGAAGAATATATCCACGTTCTCCGACGCGTGTATGAGCATACAATAGTTATCAAATGCGTAGGAATTCCATCCCACGAGCCACATGGGCATGTGTTTGGACATCTCGTCACAGAACCTTTCCACCAGTGCCCTGCTGTCGCGCACTACTATGCAGTCGCGCTTGCTACCCTTTTCGGTGGTTATAATAAGCCTGTAGCCGCAGCTGCACCAGGCGGCAAGGGATATCACGCGCGATTCAGGGAGGGGAAAGGCGTTACCCGTAGTAGCGCTTACATCCGTCTCTATATCATAGCCGCAAACACAGCCCTCAGGAAGCACAGGGTACCTGGCAGCCCCGGGCAGGCACGACCCACCTACGTTGACGCCGTGCACAGACGCCCACCTAAGCTCACCCAGGATCCCGCTGCGAGGCAGTACCGTGGTAGACAGCATCTCAGACCCCGGTTCCTCGCACATGAGCTGTGGCATAGATTCTTCGTCGGTATCTATAAACACAGACACAATGCTTTTGGAGCCTCCAGGCTCTACTATCAGCGCCTCCAGCTCGTCGCCGGCTACCCCTACCCATTGCAGCCTTGCACCGTCGCCAATCTTCTGCGCTATAGTCCTCACGTCCATTGTAAGTGCTGGATGGTGCGCGTTACGACTGCACGTCGTCGCGGTGGTACACCAACACGGGCTGCAAGCAATGTCCAGCGATACGGATAGCGTCGAGTATGGGGTTGAGTATGCAGAGGAGGACGCGTATCTGGAGGGCCCGGGCGCTGTTTTCGTCGAGGATGATGATTGGGATTTGATGCCTGTAGACGACGAGTCACTCGAGGCATACTACAGCTTGAAGACTAAGATTGCTGACATGGGTTATCTTGCCTATAGCGACGGTAACATGTATTTCTACATAGACGCAGCTAGGCAATGGAGCCTGCTAACCGCCAAGGATTCCCTGGCACGGGTGTGTAAGATCATGGGCAGCACCAACGTCTCGGTGAGCACGGCCGAGGCTGTGGAGCACTACTACCCATGGCTTGCGAAAAGGGCCATAGTCAACGCTGCACTACCTCTACAGCGCAGCATATGCATTGGCACGCGGCGCATAGAGGTTGCTACTGAGGGAGAGTGTATAGTATTCACCAAGGGAAGACGCATAACAGAGGTACCCTCGCACGCAGACCAGAGGGCAGCGGAGATGTGCACGTATCCAGTGATGGCCACAAAGCTACCCGTGGCGTGGAGATGGCCGGGCGGCGCGGCCATATACAACCACATAGTACCGCTCTTCACAGACCCGCGCGACTTTTTGACTGTCCTGTGGCATGTCGGGAACTGCATCGTGGATCCTGTGCAGATGCCGAGATGTCTCCTGATGATGGGACCTGGCGGGTCGGGAAAGTCACGCGTCATAAACGCTATGGTGACGGCACTGGAGGGCTGTGTCGGGGTCCTTCCCGATGGTACATTCACGTCAGGGTCGAGCCATGTCACTGAGAAGGTACTTAAGCAGCTGATCTCGTCAAGGATGGTGACGTGCGCAGACGTGGACCTGGATAATAACAAGCTAGACATACATGCGCTGAGGACTATTGTGAGTGGAGACTACGTGACCCTTGGCCCCTTTAGGAGCCGGATATTGAGCTCCGCGACGCTCGCCACCAACGGAATGATAGATCCCAGAGGAGACGACACGCTTACCAGCGATGCGGTGGTGCGGCGCGTAGTAGCCATATATATGGACGCTGCCGCATCCCGTCTCGACTTCGAGCAAATACCTCACTTCCAAGAGGCAAGGGCGGATTTCGTGTGCGCATGCGCATACATAAGGCTCACGCATAAGTACATACCGGTAACGCCGCGCACGGTACTGCTGAGCTTGGCAGGCAAGGCATACATGACGATAAAGGATATGGTGGAAGAGGCAGAGGAACCTACTCTCGCCGACTATATATCCGTGCTTAGTATAATACAGGCCGCTACAGGTATTCATTCCTCCGAGATAGGCTATAAAGCCGCACTAATAAACCCCGAGACGGTAATACAGATAGGCAAGCGGAAGTTTTTGAGAGGGCTGCGCCCCACGGAGGACTACAGATGACTACTTATCTTTTGACGTTGCGTGTGAGTAGGATAGGCCATAGCCCATGCCTGATACCATGTTAGATATAAACGTATTACGCACCCCCGGTTTCATTCTCCTGACATTGGAATTCTTGAACCTTAGGCCTCTCAACAAAGACGGCACGTTAAAACTATCCACGTGTATCAGCTCCGTACCGGTGGAATACGGGTACACAATGTAAGAGAGGCATATATGTTGATATGGGCCTAGTACACCATCGCACTTCAGCATTCTTCCTCTAACGCTCTCAACTATGCTTGCTGCGTGAGAACACTCCCGCGTGACCTCAGCGAGGTGTGACACTGTACACCTGGTAGGTATGGACGGGTCCGTGGAACATATATACCGAAGGGTATCCTGCATAGCACTGGATGATGGCGTGGGAAGCTTTATCGCGGGCTCTACCTCACATACAGCCTTCACTACAGACCTAAGCTCTTTAAAAGAGAGCGGATTATCGTTGGTCACGGACGGGTATACGCTGTGCATGTACTCATCAGTAACCACATTTATCATCTGCAGGAGAAACACGGCGACGAAGCCCGGTCCCGTGCCGACCTTCTCACCCTCACAATAGTACGTTCTCTCTATAGCCGCAGCCGTCCGCCTCCCGCTCGGAGTGGACGGGATAGCCGGGGAAGCTGCGCCTATAGACATAGGTCGATCCAGCGCCCGGAGCAGGGCGGCCAAAGTGTCATTCTGCAGCCTAGACTCTTCCAGCTGCCTCGCCAACAGCTCATTCTGTTGCTGCATAGCTGCACTTACTGATGCGGCTTGCCTCACCTGCTCATCGCAAACCTTCCTCAGCTCCCGGACCTCGCTGGTAATACTGAGTAACAAGTTGTACGGTGTGCTTACGCCGCTATGCCTGGCAGTGATACCTGAGCTCTCGAGTATCTGCCCCAGCTCCTCGAAGTTCTTAAAGCTCGCGGTCTGGTCAGTCATAGTGCTTAGTGGTACCCGTAAAACGTGCAGCGATGCTGCCAGTTGACGTACGGTGTCGACGCCATGACTTCCGTATACTTCCGCAACACGCGCTCGGGCAAGAAGGGGAACAGGCAGCCTAGGCCTAGGAATTTTAAGTACAATACACCGGCCACAGGGCCGTATGTGGTAACACCGTCTGAGTGCGTGCTGGAGGTGCTGGGAGAGATAGCGTCAGGGCTGACTGGGGGTGGGGTGGCGTTGTGCAGGGATATGAGGGAGTACCTGGTACTGGGCTCATGGTCGGGCTGCGGTGCTTCTTGCGTAGCGTTTACCAAAGTGCCAGAGCTGGTCTCTGCTATGGTTAGCGTTAGAGGTGTGTCATTGGATAGTGTGAACAAGGCGGTAGGAGGTGTATGTGCTGAGAATCCAGGGGTCAACGCTCCTAGTGTTACAGAGCATGCGCGGGAGCACTTCGTCGGAGGCAGGCGGATCAGGAACGTAGTGGTGCAGGTGTCGGGGAGACTAGCGCCTCATGTCGTGGACGCACTGAAGGCGGCGCATGGTGACGCAGCCAAATGCGATGTTACATTTTGCAACGCTACCCAGGCGAGGTTGTGCTTCAGTGTTACGGTGCCGTCTGGTACCTACGTTCGCACCCTGTCTCCCGGGTCCCTCCACATGCTGTCGTCGGTGTTCCCTCCATGGTCAGCATGCATATCTCAGCCTGTGGCTCCGTATTATAAGGTGATATGTGAGCCGGAGTCAGAGAGTTTTAAGACCCTGGCGAATAAGAACTCGTGCTGCATGCTCTACGCTGATGGCAGGATGCGGTTCCAGGGCGGAGTCAGGGACTGTTCACGGGCCGCCGCAGGCGTGAGAGGCGCGCTCGCTACAATGATGATAAGTCAGCACTGTAAAGGGTTTCTGTCTCGTCTTGTAGAGCAGGAGCTAGCTGATGAAGAGCGGGCGGAGGCGGCAACCCAAGCCTCAGAGACGACCTCAGTGCAAGGGAGTTACTCATACTAAGCACGCGAGCTGCGCTGTGTATAACCGTTGGGCTGTCCCTGTCGCTGTGTAGCGAGATCTCCCCTAGGTTCCTTATCTCCCTTGACACTTCGTCCGTTGGCTTCGTCACGTACCGCGTTTCCATCATCCCCATATGAAGCCTATACCCTTCCAGTGTCCTTCCGCGGCGCAGGCGTCGCACCATACACCGAGTAGCTTCGTTGGAAGCCGTGGAAGATGATGGGTATATAAGCGTAGATATCTCGTGCCTCAGGCAGCTGGATTGTAACAAAGAGTTCCAGACCGGTGCTACGAAGAGGGTGGGCCGGGGCCCCGGTGCAGCGAAGCTCCCGTACGCCTGCCTAGCCTGCCCGGGCTACAGTATCAATCATGAGAGCATGAGGTCATACGATTACGATGCATTAGGAAAGGCGTGGGAGTTCCTGGAGTCCATTTCCACGGCTTCCAACGAAGCTACTCGGTGTATGGTGCGACGCCTGCGCCGCGGAAGGACACTGGAAGGGTATAGGCTTCATATGGGGATGATGGAAACGCGGTACGTGACGAAGCCAACGGACGAAGTGTCAAGGGAGATAAGGAACCTAGGGGAGATCTCGCTACACAGCGACAGGGACAGCCCAACGGTTATACACAGCGCAGCTCGCGTGCTTAGTATGAGTAACTCCCTTGCACTGAGGTCGTCTCTGAGGCTTGGGTTGCCGCCTCCGCCCGCTCTTCATCAGCTAGCTCCTGCTCTACAAGACGAGACAGAAACCCTTTACAGTGCTGACTTATCATCATTGTAGCGAGCGCGCCTCTCACGCCTGCGGCGGCCCGTGAACAGTCCCTGACTCCGCCCTGGAACCGCATCCTGCCATCAGCGTAGAGCATGCAGCACGAGTTCTTATTCGCCAGGGTCTTAAAACTCTCTGACTCCGGCTCACATATCACCTTATAATACGGAGCCACAGGCTGAGATATGCATGCTGACCATGGAGGGAACACCGACGACAGCATGTGGAGGGACCCGGGAGACAGGGTGCGAACGTAGGTACCAGACGGCACCGTAACACTGAAGCACAACCTCGCCTGGGTAGCGTTGCAAAATGTAACATCGCATTTGGCTGCGTCACCATGCGCCGCCTTCAGTGCGTCCACGACATGAGGCGCTAGTCTCCCCGACACCTGCACCACTACGTTCCTGATCCGCCTGCCTCCGACGAAGTGCTCCCGCGCATGCTCTGTAACACTAGGAGCGTTGACCCCTGGATTCTCAGCACATACACCTCCTACCGCCTTGTTCACACTATCCAATGACACACCTCTAACGCTAACCATAGCAGAGACCAGCTCTGGCACTTTGGTAAACGCTACGCAAGAAGCACCGCAGCCCGACCATGAGCCCAGTACCAGGTACTCCCTCATATCCCTGCACAACGCCACCCCACCCCCAGTCAGCCCTGACGCTATCTCTCCCAGCACCTCCAGCACGCACTCAGACGGTGTTACCACATACGGCCCTGTGGCCGGTGTATTGTACTTAAAATTCCTAGGCCTAGGCTGCCTGTTCCCCTTCTTGCCCGAGCGCGTGTTGCGGAAGTATACGGAAGTCATGGCGTCGACACCGTACGTCAACTGGCAGCATCGCTGCACGTTTTACGGGTACCACTAAGCACTATGACTGACCAGACCGCGAGCTTTAAGAACTTCGAGGAGCTGGGGCAGATACTCGAGAGCTCAGGTATCACTGCCAGGCATAGCGGCGTAAGCACACCGTACAACTTGTTACTCAGTATTACCAGCGAGGTCCGGGAGCTGAGGAAGGTTTGCGATGAGCAGGTGAGGCAAGCCGCATCAGTAAGTGCAGCTATGCAGCAACAGAATGAGCTGTTGGCGAGGCAGCTGGAAGAGTCTAGGCTGCAGAATGACACTTTGGCCGCCCTGCTCCGGGCGCTGGATCGACCTATGTCTATAGGCGCAGCTTCCCCGGCTATCCCGTCCACTCCGAGCGGGAGGCGGACGGCTGCGGCTATAGAGAGAACGTACTATTGTGAGGGTGAGAAGGTCGGCACGGGACCGGGCTTCGTCGCCGTGTTTCTCCTGCAGATGATAAATGTGGTTACTGATGAGTACATGCACAGCGTATACCCGTCCGTGACCAACGATAATCCGCTCTCTTTTAAAGAGCTTAGGTCTGTAGTGAAGGCTGTATGTGAGGTAGAGCCCGCGATAAAGCTTCCCACGCCATCATCCAGTGCTATGCAGGATACCCTTCGGTATATATGTTCCACGGACCCGTCCATACCTACCAGGTGTACAGTGTCACACCTCGCTGAGGTCACGCGGGAGTGTTCTCACGCAGCAAGCATAGTTGAGAGCGTTAGAGGAAGAATGCTGAAGTGCGATGGTGTACTAGGCCCATATCAACATATATGCCTCTCTTACATTGTGTACCCGTATTCCACCGGTACGGAGCTGATACACGTGGATAGTTTTAACGTGCCGTCTTTGTTGAGAGGCCTAAGGTTCAAGAATTCCAATGTCAGGAGAATGAAACCGGGGGTGCGTAATACGTTTATATCTAACATGGTATCAGGCATGGGCTATGGCCTATCCTACTCACACGCAACGTCAAAAGATAAGTAGTCATCTGTAGTCCTCCGTGGGGCGCAGCCCTCTCAAAAACTTCCGCTTGCCTATCTGTATTACCGTCTCGGGGTTTATTAGTGCGGCTTTATAGCCTATCTCGGAGGAATGAATACCTGTAGCGGCCTGTATTATACTAAGCACGGATATATAGTCGGCGAGAGTAGGTTCCTCTGCCTCTTCCACCATATCCTTTATCGTCATGTATGCCTTGCCTGCCAAGCTCAGCAGTACCGTGCGCGGCGTTACCGGTATGTACTTATGCGTGAGCCTTATGTATGCGCATGCGCACACGAAATCCGCCCTTGCCTCTTGGAAGTGAGGTATTTGCTCGAAGTCGAGACGGGATGCGGCAGCGTCCATATATATGGCTACTACGCGCCGCACCACCGCATCGCTGGTAAGCGTGTCGTCTCCTCTGGGATCTATCATTCCGTTGGTGGCGAGCGTCGCGGAGCTCAATATCCGGCTCCTAAAGGGGCCAAGGGTCACGTAGTCTCCACTCACAATAGTCCTCAGCGCATGTATGTCTAGCTTGTTATTATCCAGGTCCACGTCTGCGCACGTCACCATCCTTGACGAGATCAGCTGCTTAAGTACCTTCTCAGTGACATGGCTCGACCCTGACGTGAATGTACCATCGGGAAGGACCCCGACACAGCCCTCCAGTGCCGTCACCATAGCGTTTATGACGCGTGACTTTCCCGACCCGCCAGGTCCCATCATCAGGAGACATCTCGGCATCTGCACAGGATCCACGATGCAGTTCCCGACATGCCACAGGACAGTCAAAAAGTCGCGCGGGTCTGTGAAGAGCGGTACTATGTGGTTGTATATGGCCGCGCCGCCCGGCCATCTCCACGCCACGGGTAGCTTTGTGGCCATCACTGGATACGTGCACATCTCCGCTGCCCTCTGGTCTGCGTGCGAGGGTACCTCTGTTATGCGTCTTCCCTTGGTGAATACTATACACTCTCCCTCAGTAGCAACCTCTATGCGCCGCGTGCCAATGCATATGCTGCGCTGTAGAGGTAGTGCAGCGTTGACTATGGCCCTTTTCGCAAGCCATGGGTAGTAGTGCTCCACAGCCTCGGCCGTGCTCACCGAGACGTTGGTGCTGCCCATGATCTTACACACCCGTGCCAGGGAATCCTTGGCGGTTAGCAGGCTCCATTGCCTAGCTGCGTCTATGTAGAAATACATGTTACCGTCGCTATAGGCAAGATAACCCATGTCAGCAATCTTAGTCTTCAAGCTGTAGTATGCCTCGAGTGACTCGTCGTCTACAGGCATCAAATCCCAATCATCATCCTCGACGAAAACAGCGCCCGGGCCCTCCAGATACGCGTCCTCCTCTGCATACTCAACCCCATACTCGACGCTATCCGTATCGCTGGACATTGCTTGCAGCCCGTGTTGGTGTACCACCGCGACGACGTGCAGTCGTAACGCGCACCATCCAGCACTTACAATGGACGTGAGGACTATAGCGCAGAAGATTGGCGACGGTGCAAGGCTGCAATGGGTAGGGGTAGCCGGCGACGAGCTGGAGGCGCTGATAGTAGAGCCTGGAGGCTCCAAAAGCATTGTGTCTGTGTTTATAGATACCGACGAAGAATCTATGCCACAGCTCATGTGCGAGGAACCGGGGTCTGAGATGCTGTCTACCACGGTACTGCCTCGCAGCGGGATCCTGGGTGAGCTTAGGTGGGCGTCTGTGCACGGCGTCAACGTAGGTGGGTCGTGCCTGCCCGGGGCTGCCAGGTACCCTGTGCTTCCTGAGGGCTGTGTTTGCGGCTATGATATAGAGACGGATGTAAGCGCTACTACGGGTAACGCCTTTCCCCTCCCTGAATCGCGCGTGATATCCCTTGCCGCCTGGTGCAGCTGCGGCTACAGGCTTATTATAACCACCGAAAAGGGTAGCAAGCGCGACTGCATAGTAGTGCGCGACAGCAGGGCACTGGTGGAAAGGTTCTGTGACGAGATGTCCAAACACATGCCCATGTGGCTCGTGGGATGGAATTCCTACGCATTTGATAACTATTGTATGCTCATACACGCGTCGGAGAA
Organism: Aspergillus hancockii; assembly: GCA_001696595.2. Lineage (NCBI taxonomy): Eukaryota > Fungi > Ascomycota > Eurotiomycetes > Eurotiales > Aspergillaceae > Aspergillus > Aspergillus hancockii. The sequence goes on from MBFL02000644.1 coordinate 9,484, forward strand.
CGTGGATATATTCTTCGAGCGGACGGTGACAAGGTCGGCCTTCGGAAACAGGACAGGATATATACTCAACATCCCAGGGGTCTATAATGTGGACCTCTATGTATACTTAGACCGGACGCAGCGTGAGCGGTATCCCCAGCTCAGCCTCGGCGCGGTAGCAAAGCAGCTAGGAGCTCCCGCGAAGACGCACATGCCGGGTATGACAGGAGACTACATAGACGCTATGCTAGATTACAATATGAACGATAGCCGGGTAACAGCGCTACTGTGGGACCTTACCGGTGCCAGCCAGGACATACCCAACCTCGCGTGTGTGCTCTGCGCGCCCGTGTGGGACTGCGTCAGATATGTCACGGGAGTGATGTCGGCCACGGTGATAGCGTCGGAGTGCCTGGCCAGGGGCATATGCTTCTGCTGGGCGAAGTGTCTCCCGAGTGGCAAATACCAGGGCGGGTATGTAGCTGCCCCGACTCGGGGAGTCCATGATGACGTGGCGGTGTGCGATTTCTCCTCTATGTATCCCACGATAATGATGGGCGCTAACATATCCCCGGACTCCATACTCCCTCCCGTAGAGAGCCTGCGGACTGAGGGCGCCGTAACGTGGGACGAGTGCAGCGTCTCGGCAGTATGCAATGGTAGAGCAGCGCGGTTCCGCGACGGTGCCAGGGGAGTCGTACCCGAGACGCTGCGGAAGCTCGTAGAGGAAAGGAAGAAGCATAAGGCTACACGCCC
>MBFL02000645.1:0-10143 GCA_001696595.2 Aspergillus hancockii
GGGCAGGTCGGGAGGGAGCAGGGGTCGACGGAGCAGCAGCCGCGGAATTGGCTAGAGAAGCAGGTGTAGAAGGATGTGCCGGGTTTACATTGGGTGTCGTCGCGGGTGGTGAGGGTGGAGGAGGATGATAATCGGGTGGTTGGGAGGGCGGCTGAGAGGGTGAGGAGGGAGAGGGCGGTGGTGATGGTTGAGGCGCGGAAGAGCATTTTGGTGGTGTTATGCGATTGGAATTAGGAATTAATTAAGGATTATTGTAGATGTAGATGAAGAATTGAGTCGCTTATTTATGGTGGTGGTTGTGAATTGAGTCAATTGAGTCGATGCTGTGATGCTGAAGACGCTGGAAAGGCTGATGATGATGATGATGGATGAATGAAAACACCCCTCAACGGTAGGTCTCAGGATGTATTTATATTCGGAAAATCGAGGGAAAAAATTAAACGACGCAGTGGGTGAATAAAAAATAAAATAAAAATTCAATGGGGTGAAAAAAAGGAACCAACAAAGGGGGAGAGCTAAAGATAGACGCAAGGCGCAACAGGACCCTTGCCCTAACTCCCCTACCTTCCCTCCCGATCTCACCGGAGCTCATCGGGTACGGAAAGAGGAGAAAATCTGGGGAATCCTGAGAGAGGAGTCGAGTTGAGTTAAGGTGAGGCTGATCATCGGATTGGTATCTTTACCATTGGATCTTTTGCCCGAATTCAGTGGAGACGCCAAGTCAACTATTGACTGGCGGTGTAGGGCTGTGCAAGAGTCACACCAACTAGATCCATGCATCTCCATAGCCTCGTTCCCGTTGTACATGACAGGACATTTCCTAGTTTATTCTACGATAGAAGTACGACCAGCATTCATGCTGTGTGAGGTCGCGACACCGTGTCGTTGGTGCCCTCTAACCAGGACCCTGGTCCCTGCCACTTCTCCCCAGCCTCTTCTTCCACCATTAAATACGAGGCATACATTCACTCATTGTTCAGCCATCAGTCACACAGTAGCAACACAGAATAGCCACTGCCACCGCCATGGTTTGGCAGTCTAGCGGAACCGCGGTTCAGCCTCCGGGCAGGTGAGAACGGGCATAAATGTACAAAGAACCAGGATGCGACAGGCAGGATGACCAACCAGGAGAAGTACGTACGTTGGGCTTTTGTCAAGAATTATTGGCGTTGTGTCTGAAGAAAACATGCTTCTACTGTATAGTTACTATCTTTAGGTTTGGCAGCTAAAAAGCTCAGTATATAGCTACCCGACTGTGTCAGAGTGGGATGCAGGGCTGTGCTTCTCTAACAAACCTAACATATCAGCAGTGCTTTCCACGTTGGCACTATTCATGACGTGCAGGTCTCGGCAGTCGGCCTTACCAGTTGCATACACGAGGCCATGCGGGTCTGACAACGTCCCTATCGATAGCAAGTATACCAGTGTCTCCGTTGCAGAACAGACGTTCCAGTCATAGTGAGACCTCAGGTCGCCTACATGTTGTATAACTTGAGGCCGGCTGTTTCCAGCATCTATGCTCCTCTTGATAGCTGTGTGCACCAGCCAAGAATGGCTGAGCTTTTTCAACGTGTCCTAAACCCAGGACACACTCAGTGGCTATTAGAAAACATCATGTGCTACTCCCTTGGCTATTCACTCTTTGCCAAGCGGCGTGGGGGTTTACATTGCTGGGACTGCATAGTCAGAAGACAGCGTGAAAGACCCATCCTTGATCCCAGAAGTGAATTTCCAAATTTCATAATCATTACAATAAGCCTCGTGTATCTTAGTCCCATCGTGAATCACTGCGATTGGCATACGGGAATGAAACAACTAATGTATCACTGTCTCCTCCGCCGGCCGCCCAATATCAATCCCAAACTGATCTCCCTCCCACCACCCCAGACTGAACTTGAATCCTCCGAAGATTCCCCGCTTCACCAATTTCTCATCATCACACCATTCCGATCCGGGGGGGATCACGTCTGGCTTCAACATCTCGGAGCCAGCCAGCAGCAACGCAGCCCCCGCGATGCTACACGGATTCACAGGAATGACCTCCCGCGTGCGTGTCAAGGAAAATGCAACAAGGGTACATAGTACCATAGCTGCGACCAATCCTTCCAGGATTCGAGTCGAAACAGCACTCTGCTGCAGACGGACGCGTGTAAGATCTACAGCCGTTCCGTTGTAGATCGTCTGGTTTTGTAGTGGAATTCGAGAATTTCCATTCATACTTTGTGCCATGAGGACTCGATAGAGATGCTGTAGGGCACCGATCACCTTAGCCTGCTTGTCGGTTTCAACATCTGTGACTGTTAAGGTTTTCTGGTGTCGAATCATCGCAGCGAAGACGCTGTCAAATGCTTCGTTCTCAGTAATAGCGCTGGTGGGCAAGAAGTCGTCGAAGTCTAACTGAGCCGCGAAACTGTCCGTGAAACGCCGAGTGGATGACTCGTCGGTCTTCGCTGAGCGAATTTGGAGGCCCGGGAGAGTAAACGTCGTATCCACGTCAAGTTCATCGATATGCGGTGTACATCTGAGTCCGCGAATACCATCGGTAGAGTTAGGATTGGTCATTACTCCCCATAGCCCGATCATAGCCGGGCATCCCGTTGGGGTGGTGTCCATCACCCCCATTTTCTGGAACATACCAAATGTAGTATGAGTCATGTTTGTGGTGTTGACTGGAAGTGTTATAGAATAATATGCATCCTTGCCTCGGCCGCTGGTGTAGCAGCCATTTCCGAGAAGCACATTCGCAACAACTGAGTGATCGAATGAGTAAACACTCGTGTTTAAAATCTTGTCTGCCGCGATAGGTTCGCAGGTGAGACCTGCGCGGAGAACAGGGAGTGTTACTTTGAAGATGCTTTCCAATCCGGAATCCTGGTTTGTGGGCTTGTATACGGTTTGCCGTTTCACGTCTGTCAGGGAACTTCTATTCAAAGTGGGAAAGACTAACTCGTCATATGTCCAATCTGGGTAAGACACATTAGTCGTCACGATAAGGGCGCCAGTAAGACCCAGCCCTCTATTATCTGAGTTAAATGGCCGAGCATTCACTGTCGAGTTGAATGAGTCGTTTCGTAAAATAGACACATGGCGTTCCAAGCTCACGTCTTCAGTAGAGTACAAACCGCTGGCTGCAATCGTCAAACAAGGTGCCAGAGTCATGGTGAATGCCGTGGCAGATATAGCAAACTTCCTCTTAGTCAGTGAACTCCAAAGTGCATGGATGGTGAATTTTGAGAGGTAATTGCTCATCAAGCTTTCCTGTGCCGACACCCCTCCATGTTTCAACTCCACGTAGGGCTGGAAGACCTGCGTGGAGAAGTGGGTACCGTCAAAGAGAGCTTGTATCAGAAGCATAAAGAACGCAGGAATGTATACCCAGGTGTAGCGGATATAGTCATTGGAGTTGATATCTGCCAAGCCAGTCCGCTGATAGGATAGCTGGTAGGCAGTCTCCAGTCCTACGATAATGAGGAGTGGAATGACTATGGTGAGGATTCGCCACCACAGCGAGATTGATACAGGTTTCCACCAGGTTATTTTGCCTGGGCTTTGGTAGTCACGAAGGGCCTCCTCCGACTTATGTTGCGCGACGATGCTGAAGGTCTGCTGGCCGTCCTTGCTGGCGGTCTCTGAAAGGAATAGATTTCCAGCCAGTGATGCTTTCATATCCTTTCTATTATTGATGCCTGCTAACCTCTCGGATAGCTGGGGGCTCCTTGCCAGTATTGTTGCCAGACCAGAGATAGTTCCAGGGTCTCGAGGCGTGCACTTCACTGGTCTCCACGCCCACATTGCCCCCGACACTAGAACCAGAAGTGCCAACGTTGGCTCCATGATCCGAACTGACAGTCCTCGAACAATGAGTCTCTTCGTAGTGGCAGTGTATGACCCATCAAACGGCTCGTCCGCGATGGCCATGAGATATTGCCTCGCCATTTGTGCGGTCATTGCTTTGTAGGTTGAACGGGAAACAGCTTCCAGGTGAGCAGCATCCAGTAAGGATTCCATATCACGGGGAGAAGATACGGTTGCAGTTAGGTAGAAGGCGCTCAGGTAATTATTGTTCGGATCGCTTATATTAAAGTCAACGTTGTCTAATTGGACAAGAGTGCCTATTGCGGTTTTCGCAGCTGCCAATGTTGAAAGCAGCCCGGCGCCTATATCGACTGGTGTCACGTCCGGAAGAAAACTATTCACCGTGGTCTCGTTGGCAAGAAGAAAATCGATACTCGCCACACTTTGATTGCTGCCAAATAGTGAGACCAATCCTTTAGAGATTGTATATGTAGGTTCGCAAACAAGAGACTGAACTCTGGCGCTGTTATTCAGCCAGTGTGTGGCAGCGAAAATCAGCCGGTCACTGTTGGTATCACCACTCGAAGTCGGACACTTCTCCATAAAAACGTCTGCAAAATACCCGCCCATGCTGAAGTAACTTCTCCTGAATGCGAAGAAATGATAATCAGAGCATTCTGTGGTACTGAGAGTCAAATTAAGCCTCAGTTGTTCGCAACCCCTGCTCTGGCAATCCTGAGTCCAATTCGAGACGGTTGCTACTTCACAGTTCATATCAGCGGCAAATAAATCCACAGTTCCGGACAGGATTGTGTCCGTGTCTAATCTCTAGTCAGTGGGGCATTCTAACGTCATGGAACAGGCCTATAGCCTACCTGATGTTGCCTCCGAGCCACGGAAGGGGGGAAACGCATATTTGTCCGTAGTTCCAGTGGGAAGAGAAAGATTGAGAAATTTATTGCCGACTACCGTCAATGCAGTATTGCTATCAACTTCTGCACTTATATAGTTGGCGCCGTTGAATGCCGCTTGCGCTGTCAATATGGTGGAAACATGATCGAGCTGAACATCTTGCAGTATGAACAGGCCCGTTGAAACAACCGTGAGTAGCTTGAGAAGGAGAGTTCCGAGAATTGCAAAAGCAACAACCCAATGAGACCTCTTCAAAGCCCTGAACAAGGCGACTACGTTCCAGTCCGACACATAATCTAGCAGCAAGCTTTGGGATGCCGGCTTCGGTTTTTGGCTCATAGACTTCCATGGCATCAGTTGCTTCGTTCGATACTCCACTTGTCCCCATATGCCGGCGATAATAATGAGTACTTTGCAAAGGTCAGTAGTGTTGTGAGTCTCGCTCGAGGAAAAATTCGTCCTACCGGCTGTTGGACCATAGGTCCAAAAATAACGGTACTTCGGAGGGCTCGCACTTATGCCTTTATTTCGATTTGAAAAGGCGAAAAGCACTTCAGTCGCTATCAGAATAGCAACAAAGATCACCGCAAAGGCAAGAAAAACCAAAGGGCGGAGAACCGTTGGCGTCCACAAGTGGGATTCATTGTCATTGTTGCGGGGGTTAGGATCTTCACCAGAGTAACCGGCCAATGGCGTCTCACTTCCTTGGTTGGGACTCGAGAGTGATATTGACGTTGTGTCTGGGTATTTCCGCTCATGAACTTGGCTCAGTGCATGATCTTTGCCCCCGGGAGGCAATTTCCTTGTAAGTCTTTCGACAATAGATAAGTCTAGCATTGCGTTCCCGAGATAGCCCTGTTGGTATAGGACGAGCAGGTCTTATGACAACCATGCCCATAAGTCTAAGGAATTGAGATTTTTTTATTTTTATAATTATGAGGCTGAGTCGAAAAGAGACCTAAATTAAGTCTGTGCAAGGCTGAGGCTGAGCTATATACAGGGTAAGCGCTAAAGCACTGCATCCCCACCACGCCGCCTCGTATTGGTTCACACGCGTTCTCTAGGGCTGTTAAATGGATACTCATATCGGCGGCCAATGTGAATTACACGGAGATGTCCAATAGAATGCGCAAACAATACCAACTCGTCTGTGTTGACACAAAGTTTGCTACCACTCAACCAAAAGCGCCATTTGGCGGTTGGTCTAACATTGTACTAGAATATCTAACAGTCTGACATTGTCCGAAAGCTTTTTTAAGCTTGAATAACTGTATCGGGTAGAATAGCAATGCCTGCCGAGAATATAATGGTCTCAAAACCCCAACAGTCTTAGCGGAATTCTGTAGTCAGTGAGCATTCATACCTTGGGGTAGCCGAGGTTCTCATCACAATCGAAGGGGAAGCACCGCTGAATATGGAGCTCGAAGTAGCGCAAGAGACGCTCGATGAAAAACATGTCAATGTTCTCTTCTCAACATAAATGGTTTGGACCGTAGTTAATGTACCGTCGGCCATATACAATGTAGTGATGATGGGTCTCCCGCGGCACTAAACAAGGAAAACTCAGTAACTCCAGGAACTCTCTAGCGGAAGTTAGCCTTGCTGTCAATTACACGCTGGTCTGATTGGAGGGATAGAAGCGCAAGCGTAAAGCAGAATCCAGCGAGAGCATGAGGAAGGGTTCATGGTGGAGTGGTGCTAAATAAACACTCCACTATGACACTACTTAAATTAAAATCGGCCGATATCCCAGAGGACATAACAACGTTTTAGAATATCGCTTCAAAGTAGACTGCTTTCCCAATATCTATACTGAACCATTTCATGAAAACCACATGTTCGGGGTCTACATGCATATTATGCATAAATACCCCCATGGACGAAAAGGACATCCTCATGCTATTCAAAAATGCAGGACCTCGATTACTCTTAGTCACTTCTATAACAGGGTATCCAATAAGTCTCAGTCTAGTAAAATCGGACAAAGATAGTTACATATATATATATATATACTCTTCCGATCGGCATCCTATATATACACATGGGAATTGATATTTACAAATCACCCACTATAGTCCAAATAAGCCACCAAGCGGACGGCTCCCTCAGAGAGCGTACCGCCAATGCCATCCACCGACGCCAAAGACTCGGTATACGCATCAGTCACAGTCGCCGCACCAGTAGTGATAGTCGAGCAGAGCTCTCCATTATGGTTACAGATTTTCATTCCCTGGACTGTCTGATCAGCGGCCTGCGCCTGAATAGCCGAGACATCCCATCCAGAGTAACCATCGTTAGCCGTGCTGCCGAAGTCGAACTCGCCCCATGTGCAGGAGTAACCACCGTAGTCATCCGTTGGGAGGGAAGATCCAGCCGCGGCACCCCAGGCTCCCTGCGAGTCTTCGTCAAAGGCGACATATTTCGTTTCGCCGGAGCCCAAGGTGAAGTTCAGAGCCGAGTTGCCGTACCATCCGTCCAACTTTCCATCGGGGCCGATCTTGTTCCAGATGACGACGATCCAGTCTTCGGTGTTGCTTCCGGTGAATTGGACAACGTATTTGTATTGGTATGCGTTGCTGGCGTCGACTTCGATGATATTGCTGCCCCAGGGACTGCCGACGTTACCGGTGTATGAGATGCCGCTGCCGCTGGAGTTGGTGCGCGTTCCGAATCCTGTGGTTGAGAATTCACCGCTAGAAGGGGTGGACGTCCAGCTAGTAGAGCCTCCTGATTCAGTGCTGGTGGCGGGCGCGGTGGTCTCTGTAGTGGGAAGAGCTGAAGTTGTTTCAACGGAGACACCAAGGCTAGCGCTAAGGCCAAGACTTGCGTCCACGCCGATGCTGATCACGTCTTTGCGTGCATCGACGCCGGTGATTTCGGCTTCCGCGGCCGCAGCGGTGGTCGTGGAGCTGGTAGAAATTGTGGCAGGCGCAAGGGCCTCCGCTTCGCCGGTAAGAGTAGTGGTGACGGTAACGATTTCAAGGTCGACGATTGTTTTAAGTTCCACATCAACATTGATTCCAGCGTCAACGTCTCTGGCCTTCAGATCCGGACCTTCCAAATCAAAATGAGCGGGATGGTGCTTGTGCCGACGCTGATGGCCATGCAAGCGAGCCAGGCCTACGTCGGCAGTAGCGAACAAAAGGAGTGATGTCCACCGCATTATGGATGATATAAAAATAAGGAGCGTTAGTAAAGCTGCATAAAAATAAGCGGGAAGATAGTGAAGTTGGATATTTGCGTGCTAAGGAGTGAGAGTGCTTCGCGATGTATATAACACCGCTAGTGTCCAGCGCAAAATCGCAAAGTATCGTGTACCAAGTGGAGCCAGTTGAATTAATCGTCAGCACTTGGACGCGATACCCATGTTGAAATAAGGGCCAAGGCTATTGCTACGTTTCAGTTCACACCGTCGCACGACTAATCGTAATGCCGGATGGATAGCCCCAAGGCGGACAAGCACACGAAGAACGTATGAAACGCACGAAAGCCATACTAAGTATAATAATGGGCGGCCTCCTTCTGCAGACGCACGTATTGTGGCTTACAGTGGCTTCTAGCGTGTTGATTGTTGATTTTCTCCACAATCTAACATTCAGGAACGAACATGCCATTCGTCCCTACGCAACGAACACCCCTTGCGTCGTCACCTTTTCCAACCAGCCAACGTATACCATTTGTCCATACTCAAGCCATGTGTTCCACGAACCAGGAACTTTCCTTTCTGACGTCCCAGTGAACTGTAGCATCGAGTCATGTCGGGATTGGCTGTGGCATTTTCTGGCGCAACACTGGCTCTACACCGAATATAGTCCGTAGTGGGGGGATCCAATTTAGAGGTCTAGACTATTCAGTGCATCAGCCAGAAGCTTGTCATGAGCAGGCAGAACAATTCTTATACCACGGAGTTCTTGTTGGGTATTGGGAATTGAGACACGTTTCCTCTTTCATGTTTACTGTCTCCATACTCCAGATCGATCGGCACCACGTGTGGCGCAAACTGACTCGTTCTTCCATTTCCACGGTAGAGTTCTTCAGAATTAATTGAAGAAGTCGAGAACCACTTATGCTAAGAAAAATTAGACTAAGATAAAACGAAGAAAAAGCCGAAAACTCGGTGCTAATAAAATAGTGGATCCGGCATACGTATACGCCTCTATCAAAATCGACGCCCGGTTTGCTGGCCACCAATCGATGAGCTTTACACCCAAGATTATTAGCGGCTTGTGCAAAGAAAAGCTATCAGGTACGGAGGACTGATTACGAACACATCGCCGATATTTTTTTGTTATTCTACCGGACAAGGTAGTGTGTTGTCGATCTCTTCTTTCACTTCGCTTATTGGGTTAGAGTTTTCAATTGTTGTAAGAAAATACTCCTAAGATACCAGTTGAGTGTGTGTACCAATGCGTAAGTATAGTACAGTTGTCACAATACAGCTGAGATATTGTCTTTCGATACATTCATTAGAATCCAAGTCAATTGTTCAAGTGGATATACTATTCACATGGTTTAAGTCTTACATTTCACTTATACTACACGAGTACGATGGTAGGGCTGGCGTTGTCATCTGACACGCCCATGCTGCTCACGAATTCATCTCACAGCCCTAGTAGTACGCAGTACTTTATGCCTCACTGTACACACATGTTTAATGGATTTGAGACTCCTCAACCTTTAGCGCCCTATCGCTATGCTTTCTAGTGGCATCCTTGAAAGGACTAGTAGTGTGTCTCGATAAAGCGCCGGAAGTACCTACACCTAGGACAAAGAGCCAATCATCTGCTACAACTCTCGAGGGCGTTGGCCACGGGAGATGGTGTCGCGTGATATACAGCTACTACAATCGTCCTACATTGTCCCTCTGCAGTCCTGAAACTATCTCAGTCGTAACAACGCATTCTCGTATGGACACTAGATACTTTACTTGCAGTACTCGCACTCCAGTACCTACCAATAGCGTCTCATACATGCATACAGATATTCACGCAATATCATCTCAGCTACAAATCACATACTATAGTGACCTTCATCAAAGGAGTCATGTCATTTCCATGTACTACAAGTAAAATCCACTTAAGCTTTTCTGACACTTCAGCACAAGACTTTCCCAGGACAGGCAGAGAAAAAGTAGCTCCAGTTGATTGCGTATTTTCCGACTACATACATGACCAATAACAGTAACCCACCTCAAGTCCCAACCTATCCGACCCCCAATTAGGGCTAGCATCCATACCATAATAGCACACTCCTCCCTAGCCTCAATTCCTAACAATATGGCATTCATATCATCCATTAAATATACTCAATCCACCCCCCAACCCACGCTCTCTAGATCCAACACCCAGCAATATACATAGAACCAATCCCTCACCCCTTTCACCACCACCAATCTACCCCCCAAACTCAATAAATTCCCCCTAGACCTCCCAATCC
>MBFL02000646.1:0-10041 GCA_001696595.2 Aspergillus hancockii
CTCAAAACCAAGCCCTAACACCCCACCCCCAACCCAGAGCAATTCCTCCTCCTCAGGCGGCTACATCTGGGGCCACTACGTCGCGCAAGCAGCCCACATAAACCGGTATAACTACGCCGTCAGCGCTGCAGTCTGCTCCAACAAAATCACACCGCGCACAATGCCCCCCTACAGCATCCCCTACCCCTCCGTCCTCGAATACGAAATCCCCGCCTTCCTAGCAGACGACAAATACACGACCCCCTCGGGCAAAAAGTTCCTCGACATCCCCGCCTCGCAAACCGTCTACGCGATCTGGATCGGCACAAATGACGTGGGCAACTACGCTTTCCTAACTGACTCGCAGGTCCCCGGGAAGACGCTCCCGGATTATATCGAGTGTGTGTATGAAGCACTGGACCAGGTGTATGCGAACGGGGGACGGTATTTTGTGATTATGAATTTGGCGCCTTTGCAGTTGACGCCGCAGTATGCGTTGCTGGAGAACGGGGGTGCAGAGAGTGTCTCGTGGTGGCCTGATAAACCGGGGAATCAGACGGCGATTAGCTATCGGATGTGGGAGACGGTTGTTACTGTTAATGAGGTTGTGGAATTTAAGACTCCTTTTGAAGTGGTGGTGCAGAAGAGGTATCCGGGGGCTGGGGTCGCGGTTATGGATGTGTATGGGTTGGTGAGTTTTTCCCTTCTTTCTTTTGTCTTTTTAGTTTTGGCTGTGAGAGAAGCATTGTGGGGATTAGGATGTAAAAGGTTATGCTGATTTGGTTGTGGCTAGCTTTCTGATATATACTATAACCCTGAGGAATGGTTTGGTGAACCTGGGGTCAATGTGACGGGGTGGATCAAACATTGCGATGGTGAGGGCCAAAATTGTACTCGCTTGCCGGATGAGGAGAAGTACATGTGGTTCGATGAGTTGCATCCGTCTGAAGCAACGGATAAGTTGATCGCTGAGGAGTTTGTCAGGGTTGTTGGGGGCGAGAGTGAATGGGCGACGTATTGGTGAGGCGAGTCAGGATCCTTGTTCAGGGTTGTATTTGGTCTCGTGATCAGTTACGAAGGCAGTTTAGGGTTATTGTATGCAATCATATATGCATGAAGGTAGTACATATTATTGGATTAAGTGGAATATATTAAGATCTTCCTACGACTGTGCCTCCTCCCTAGGCTGATTTTGAGTCGAACATGGCACAGATTCTGGCGGGTGACATGTTACAACGACTAGCTAGCTAGCTATTCAACTAGAAATACATTGGCATAGCATTGATATGGACAGCATTGCCGCTAGATGAATACTTAATCTGAAACTGTTAGACTGGCTGACAGAAAAAGCAAATGAGAAGGCGATGCGCCTAGCTCAATTCAATTCTCCGCCTCGCTGCGAAGGACAAGATATTAAACCAGGACGATGATAGGGCACAATATGCAACGGCCAAGTCCCTGACGAACCATAGTGCAGCATTCTACTCTCATGACTCAGTAACCAGCAATTGGCTGACTGATATTGTAGGGTATTGCGGGATGCAGCAGTGCCTCAACTGGGGGTGGCCAGCAGGGCCATAAATCCAGGAAGGCCTAAACACTTGAACACGGCTGGAACTACGACCCTGCTTATTACACGTGAGTTCTCACTCAACTAACAGAGTGGAGCCCTGCCCTCCTTCGCTCCCTATGGGGCCAGGTTGTCAGGGCCAAGGTGCCAGAACGCCCATTCCAGAAAGACACGACCTGCCAGACAAAGGAAGGCCCTCCAAAACCTCCATTCCCACTAATAAAAAGCCACCGTTTCAAGAGCCACCCGGCAGCAACGAAAACAAGCTACTTCTAGTCTAGGTACCAACGTCCGAACCAATCCAGCAGTGGATCACACCCACCGTTCTCCCAAATACGCGAAACAACCAATCAACAGAGCCAAAAAACCAACAATACCAAGAGCCGTCCTAACACGGCATGTGCGAGGCGAACCCGAGTTACGCCTTATAAGGAGTTGTCAAACCCCGGAGCGAGATGTCACAGTGTCATCCAGGGGTGGTGGTAGTTAACCTCGTCTTTATCAAGATGGCCGCCACGGCCTCGTTGAACACCCATCCCAATTGTCAGATATGGACTCGAACCAACGGTTAAGCCCGCCTCCGAGGCCGATTGCGCTCCGACCCGAGAGTATTGCACAGACTGAGCTCGTCTTGACTGTGAGGAACACGCCGGAACCGTGGCACTCGCTCGATTATTCGGTTGAATTCGGGGGACAGGCGATTTTCTCGGTGCAAGGGTACCCTTGGAGTATGGGTCAACGGCGGGTATTCTACGACCGGTCCGGGCTGCCTCTTTTCGAACTACGGTGTCGGTGGTACAATTCTTCTCTATTGGAACTAAGGTTACCGGGCGAAATGGAGCACGTTATACTGTCGGCGAAGTTGAAGGTAGCGGTGAGGGCACCGCGGGTTGCTGTGAGATTCCGGAATGCCGTGTTTGAGAGACAGAGGCCAAGAGATACAAGCAAGGGGAAGGGGAAATACAAGGCTGAAAAGGAAGATGGGGATGGTTGTCCGCCTGATTGCAGTGAGGTGACGCTCGAAGTCCTCGACGAAGATCCATACAACCTCACCCAAGTCCTAGTTTACGAGGACCGAAACGTGGCACGTATCCGTCGAATAGCGAACCCGGCGGAATTGGCCGAAGGGCAACGGCCTCCGTTTCGGTATCGGCCCAAATGGGAGGTGACGGTTGCGCAAGGAGTGGATGTGGCTCTGATAGCTGTCGTGATTGTTATTCTAGGGCAGCGGGTTGGTGAAGATACCTATGATAGCCGGGGGTCGACTGAGATATGATACGGAATTGGCATATTTCATAATTGCGGGTGCTGATTCTATTGGATAATCTGCGACAAGGTGCTTGCGGCGCAGTGATGCTCTAGTAGGCAGAAGTCCAAGGGCCGAATCGAACTGATCTCCTGGTTGGTTAACAAACACCCTAGATGCAGTCTCGGATATCCACTTTTACCCATATGGATATATTTCAGAGGGAATTTGGAGAACAAATAACATTTTCTACGGCACCTTAGGTGTTAAACCACCACTTAGGTAGTCTCAGGGAAATATCGAATTCAACTATTGCATCAATGTAATTAACCTCATAGGGAAACATCAAAAGTGGGTAGGAACAATTGAGTGTAATTGCAATCAATCATATATTGCCTCAATATTCGGCCCGGACCCTTCCATAGGAGATACCCTGAAACCCTAGCTCGAAAACAAGAGACGCAAATGTCGGGGTCATGCTCAATATGAACTGAATATCATAGTACTCTACGCCTTTCGAGTTCTTTCGCTTGGTGAACAGCTAGGTAGGAACAGCCCTGAGATCGTAATTCATCGTGCACAACGCCCATACATCTAAATTGCCACATTAGCCTACTGATACACCAATGCCAGACGTTGGGAAATTGGCATATACGCTGATCTTTGGTATTAATATCGGGCGCTTTGTCCTCCTGGCAAACCCACAACTTCACCTGGCGGACGAGCGGAACTCCAACAGGGAAGCTTGTCGACTATATCATTTTAATGGGCTTGTCTTCAGATATCGAACCACCCTACCGTACTCAATGATGTACTCGTTAATATGCCACGTAAATCTCTCTAAAATCAAGGACCGTAAGGGCCAGTACCTTTGGGATATAGCATCGCATCCGGTGGTGCACATAAACTACCTCATGAAGATCATCCCAGACCTTTTCTGAAGGGCTGTGGATCAAAGGGTCATAAAGCTTTCTGTAACTGATTCCATAGTGGCATCGGGAAATGCGCGTTTCTACCCGGTTCCCATTGATTGCTCGTTGTATGGCTCCCCTTTCAGTTACATTTAGCAGCAAATCACCACACTCATAGTTGTATGAGCCACTTACCGGACTACCGCTGACCACCTACAGGCACGATTAGCAAACGGTCACCTTACGCATAGGACGACGTACGCATTTGGTGGTTGTAATACTGTGATTGGCGAAAACGCGGCCTCGAGTTGTCGAAAGAGGTATTCTGACGCTCCAAACCCACCAACAAGGAATACCACCTACGGTTTTAGTAAATCCCAGCAATTGTACACAGAGACAAAGACGTGACACGTGGGTACCTTTGCCTTCATGCCAGCTTGGGCGACATTGTCAATTTGCGACTGCTTCAGTGTTTCCACTTCGCGGACCACGGGGCCGAATATGCCCTCCACTGTAGCTCTAGTGATGATATTATTAGCTATCCCGAGGAAGCCACAGGCAGGGTCTACCAACCCGTGGATTGCAAGAAAGCCATTCTCCAAGCCAATAGATACATCATCATCTACACCCGGCATGGGGATGAAATAATCCACCTCTAGATCCTCGTCATCGTCTTCATCGAAACGAAAGTTGGTTTGATAGTTTCCTGCCAATAGCTCATTGCAGTTTGTCTGGATCTTTCGGGAATTTCACCGTACTGGGCGGCTCCAAAGAGGTTCTTCAGCATTCTTTCAAATCCCATATCCAGCATCACCGATCCGCAGATGGGCACCTATTCCTTATTTAGAAAATCAGTTATAAGGGTGGGGGGCGCGCAGGGTTATACACTACATACCAGTGCCTTGAGTAGCCTCTTCGAGACAGAGAGGAGCAGTATTCTTTACGGCGTACGAGATAAGATCCTGCGCAAGTCAGTCATACGTATCCTGCGCTGGCAAGCTATCAGCATAACATACTACAGTCCCTCCTCCAGCGTCACAGACGATGGCCACATTCCCATTCTATTTACAAGAATGTTAGCATACCATAATGTCCGCCAGGCTGAATTGAGACTAACCTGAACCGTCTTTGCCTGCATTGAATTGAAACAATAGAGCGCCGCAGCCTCTGGCTCCGAGATAAGGGAGACATGGGATGCCAAAATACCTGCGGTCAGTCCAGCCGCCAAGGTCGCATGTTTTGCCTTGTCTGACCAAACGGCCGGCACGGTCAATACAAACTGAATATCCATGCTTTTGGCTGCATCCCCAAATCGACGGCATAGTACGTTCTTGCTATGCGCTACAAGCTTCTTAAGAAAAGCCGCGACTGCCTCAATCGGACTCTTTCCTTCCTTGTCCAGAAGTTCCTTGGACTTGATAGAGGGAGTGTAGCGAGTTCTCTGGGTTTCATCAAGCAGTAGCTTGACCCCACAAAGGACCTCGCTAAGATTTCCTGTGCCATAGCCCTATTTGATGTCACCATTGTCGTAAGAGGTTGTAGTGGGGACCTTGGGAGTTGTTCCTGTCGTTGTCAGGCATCACGTATACCCGAGCTGTCAAAAGGGGAGGGCTTACTGTTCCCTCCTCCTGGCCATTCAGCTACCACTTCGATATCCTCTTTAATCCCATTGAGAGACCAGGCAATTCTATGAGGACAAGGTCATAGTTTATCTCGAACGAGATGAGTACAAGATGTGGAAAAGTCAGGAGCTCACCCGCTGTACGTTGTGCCGAAGTCAATTCCAACCACGATGTTCGACGACATGATCACTTTGTGTGCATACACACGGAGGAAAAGATGTGACTGGAAAGTAGAAAATGCGAGGGGATGGGATAAGTTCAGTTAAATGGGAAAGCGAAAGAGGGAAAATAGTACTATGATGGCAAACCACGTAATGCCCTCGGATTTGCAGACCGAGCATTACTGGCAAGAGACATCAAGATACTACAAAAAGGAATGGTTCATACATTCCCCCTCATTGTTAACTCGTTCCCGCTTTTTACTTTGATTCCATTGCATCTAAACTTAGTTACCTGCAATTTTTTGCAGTCAATTATGGAAGCTTCTCAAGAGGCCAGCGCCGTTCCCGGTGCTGTAGCGAGCCGTTGGTTGCGCGATGCAAAAGAGGTGAGTGACCCTACATATATAACGCAGGATTGGAAAAGAGACTCAATCTCTAGATAATGAATAGATCCTTCTTGCACTTGAAAGTGATTGGAGCAATTCCCAACGAGACAAGCTCCGTGCGGAAGAAAGCTGCAGACGCCTGGAAGAGCAGCTAGCGGAGAAACAACGAAGTCTAGACTTCGAGATCACGCAAAGATATGAGCAAATCCAGGCACTTACGCAGCGGGTCAACTTTCTGGTATTTCCTCCCGACCCAATGGACGACGATAACGTTAGCGGGACGAAGAAACGCCTGGATTGTTCTTTGGACATTTGGGTCAAATCGAACTTCCGCGACAGTAGTCGCCTAGAAAGCATAACTGTTACATTGCTCAGCACTAGGGCTGCATTTCTGAAAGATATCGAGGAGCCATAGAATATCCATGAGCGATGGGCTTTGGTTCGGGCTCTCGTCAGTTGGCATATCCAGAATTCTCTATATGATTGGTTTGCTCTGGGCACGCCGAACTATGGATTCGATAAAGACATGGAGATTATGAGCGCACAAATCAGGAAAAAATGTATGTCTGCAACCAGTGCTTAAGGCCCCCATTAAGGGAGCTAGACTGAACCCCTTAGGTCCAGAATTCGTCTCAAAGCTCTGGCGATCTGCAACGAGCATAGCTCTTAGTCGCTTAGCACAGAAGACATGAGAAATCGTTGCGATCACTTGTGTAGAACGATTGAAGGTCTCCTGTCTGAGTATTCCTCTACGAAGGAAGAAGCAAGTCTCCGCAGGTTGCATCTACTCGTCCAGCGATGCATGGAGTTCAAGCAGCATTTAGACAGACAGGAACATACATATGCCTTTTTCCGTACTTCATTCGGCAGGGTGTTTGATCTGGACCGGATGAAGAGTCACGGGGGGTCTCAAGGTAGTGAGCGCTGTGTTCAGCTCAGCCTTTGGCCTGGACTTGCGAAGTGTATTGCCGATACGACGCTCATTACAGTACCGGAAGTTGTGGCTACAGGCGATGTCAAAAAAGAGAAACAGGCAGACCAGGATCAAGCTATCGGTCCCTCCTTAGCTAGCGCTACACAAGGCCCGAGTAAAGACGAGCCGGAAGAACAGGCCGAGCCAAAACAACGACCCCTTAGACCCGAGTCGGGAAGTATCGATGGCTCCTCGGGCTCAGAAGATGAGGTTGACGGTTTGTCAATCATCTCTTCAATCAGTTAGATCTCTTACTCATCATGTTCAGTGGTAGCTTTGCTTGGTAGTCACAACAGAATGGAGACTTATTTCACTACACAAGATGGGTGTACTATCATGAATGTTGGCCAGAGTAAAGGCTTAGGGCTAGGAAAACCATGCCACATAAGGACTAGGCGCAGGAACGTAAATTTACTACAAAGGGAAATTACGAGGGTTGCTGACACCACGTGAAATGCCGGTTAGTAAGGCTCAAAAGAGAACATCTAATGTGAATGCTATCGCAAATATCTAACTTGTATCAAACAGCAGACAAGACCCTAGCAAGGACTCAAAATCATAGATAAAAAGAAGTGCAGAACCTTCAAGGTTGCAGAGGAACGTCAATCAGAGCAGAAACTGGAACAAAAAAGTTAAACACCATTGGCGAAGCCACTGCCTCCGGCTTCCGTGTCGATCTTCATAGAATCCATCAACCCACAAACCTCAAACAATTTCTTCGGGCCCAACCCATCTGGTACTCCAATGACGCCCTCAGTCTTCAACCTTTCCAATGCAGACTTGATTCCGAGATAAGCCGGGGCTAAGCACCCGAAGGAAAAAATCATAATGCGGAATCCCATCTCTTGCGCTTCCTTGGTGGTGATGATAGGTCCAGCACCATTCTCAACCATGTTCAGGAGCAAAGGCCATGGGGCCAAATCCTGGACCGCCTGTCGAGCCTGCTCTTTGGAGGTGAACCCTTCTAGCAGTCCGACGTCGGCACCAAGGTCGCGGGCTGCCTTCAAGCGCCGGATGCATTCATCATAACCGTGCTGCTGCAGAGCATCTGTGCGGGCGATCAGGACGATATCCGAGCGCAGTCGATCTTTGGTCAACTTGGCAGCGCGGATCCGAGTGAGATATTCGTCCAGATCGACAACCTTCTTTCCAGCGAGATGACCACAACGTTTATTCGAAATTTGGTCTTCAATGTGGAAGCCAGCAACACCAGCTTGGATGTATTGTTGGACAGATTTAGAGACCATCAAGGGACCTAGGGATGTCAGCAAACTAGAGATCCTATTGAACCATAACCATTATCATACCTCCGTATCCGGTATCCATGTCAGCAATCAAAGGCGGCCCAAATGGGTCCAGGTTGGCAATCATCTCAGCATTGGTCCTCATATCATACAGTTGAGCCAAGCCGAGATCGGCCATTCCGAGCCGAGAGGCTGTAGTGCCCGCGCCAGTCTGATGAGTTAGCATTATGGTGAAACCCAGTAGGGCTGAGACATACCATGTACAATCCTTTGAAGCCAAGCTGCATGGCAATCCGAGCAGAAAGGCCATCGTACACACCGGGACAAACAATCAACTCGTTTGTCTCTCTCAGCATACGGCGCAGCTTGGATGCCCCAGCTATCATATAGAGGGAAACGGTGGGCTCCTGCCGGGTACCGTTAACTTCATAGAAGCCGTCTTTCTCGACGGTGATGGTGATTGCCAGATTGTTGGATGAGGAGGGTTCTCCGACCTTCATTGTGATTGTGATTGTTTGTTTGTTTGAGAGAGAGATGAAGATGTGAGTTCTGGATGATTGCACTTCTATGCTGGAGATGAGGCCCTTTATATACCCCAGAATCGTCCTCCCCTGTCGGAATATTCGGGGGAACAACCATCCGTCGGATGACTGGCCAATATCTGAAGTTCCTTCATCTGTTGAATGGCTGGCGCTGACACCACCTCCATTTCGGAATGCAACACCAGGACTTGGCCACGTCGAGGGCCGGTAAGCACAAATGCAAGATATTGCTTTCAACATTAATTGCAGGTACTAATGCCTCTTGGCTGATGGCCTCCTTGCGGGGCAGAGATGAAGTTGAGTGGTACAGTAAAGGCCTGTGACAACTTGTAAAGGGTAGAACTGAGACCTGGAACCGGTGACAGTCCGTCCGGGCAATTAGGCTAATTGTTTTCGGGCATATTGATTGCAAAGATGTGCAGACAACCCGCGCCCCCGAAGCGCATTCCCTGATGGTTGACACAAGAGAGTTTGGCTAGCCAACCATACAGACGAGGGTCCAGCTCTGAAGAACCCACTGAAACCCACTGCCAAGATTGTCACAGACCGTTTCGTACGTTCAGAGATACTAGAGGAATTCGCTAGCCAGATTCGCTGAGGAGAATGCATGTCAGACTTCGACTTGTGCAACGGACTCTTTAATTTGTGCTTGGCTTCATTAATTCAGCGCTGATCAATAGTGGGACGAGTCGTGGCGCAGCTGCGGATCATGTTCTTCTCGTGCGGGATGATACCAATGGTCGTTGCTGAAGATATTGGAGCAGAGGCAGGGGGTTCTCAATAGCGCTGATTGATACCACCGTTTTCGGAGCGTGCATGTCTTGGCTAAGATGGTATCAATTCCCGCGCGACAGTAATTGCAGAGTGAACCGTCATGGCTGGCCATGAGGAATCGTCCGACGCTGCGCAAAGCGAGGAAAGAGTGAGCAAGTTGATGAGGAGTCATCTGAGCGCCGATCTAGTTTACTCAGCATCTCAAGGATTCAGGGTCATTATCCCTATGATTCGAAGATCCCACGCTCCATCCTCGGGTCCTTCCGCACCAGACGCCCGCGGACAATCCTCCTCCTCACAGCCAAGCCCCTTGGCATGATGACCCGATTCTCGGCACAATAACTCCACAGGGTCTCGGCGCTCGGTGTGCGAGGAGAAATGAGACTTTGTCGGCGGGATGCTACATCACACACTAACACTCGCTGTTAGTCCGATTGGTTGTATCCCTGCATAGAGTTCAAGTGTATCACTCGGATAGCAAGCGAACAAACATTCACTAACCCTTATGGCTTGGCCCGGAGTCGGAGCTCTCCCATGATCTGCAATTGCTTATCATGAGGAGGTCTTCGACAATTTCGCCGTGTCCTTGGCCGTTGTCTTCCTACCAGTGTCTCTCCATCACCCACCCACCCC
>MBFL02000065.1:0-124288 GCA_001696595.2 Aspergillus hancockii
GATCGGGGGGTTGTGGGTTCTAGGGGATGATCATTTCTTCGTCTTCTTTTTGTTTGTCTGGTAGCTAGGTTATGGGTGGTTGGGTTGACCTTGATTTAGGACACCCTTCTTTTTTTTCTGGTTCTTGGCCATATTCCCAATGATGTTATGTCGTTGCGTTCCTGAAACGTCTTGGTTTGGAATTAAGCTACTATTTTTGTTGAATTTGCGAATATTGCCTAGGTACTTATGTGTTTTCCCTCGTGACGCAAGTATTTGAAAGGTAGGGCTGTGTATCGGATTTAGCATCATATCATCAGGTATGTCTGTGAGAACCTTGCAGCATACAGAATAGTAAGGCTTCCATCGTCATGATATATCATCTCAATGTCAAGTAGCTAACAAGCCTCTTCATAGCAGTATACAAAACACAAAACCAGTGCACAAAGCAATGATGATCTCGCCAACACTGTAGCTAACGACCGAGACGACTTACCAAGATCGATACTGCTCAATGATGGTGGCCATTGCGGCTCCCTGCACGGACAAATCCAATTGGGAGCCTTTTTCATCAAGCACGCTTGACAATGTAGACAGCCTTCGCATGGTGGTAAGAACGCATTCCCACTATTATATATTATATTAGCCTTAGAAGCGTCCAAGAAAAGAGATAATAGCAACAAAAAGATATGTGGAACATACCAATCTGCACCTGCCATGCTACCTACCATCTTGATTCTAGCGAATGCGATTGTTTAAGTCGATCCTCGACTTCTAATATAGTCCTTTCCCCAATTCGCGTTCTGAATATAGCCATGTTTCGTCTACAAGCTCGGTTTTGTCTGGTTAACACGTCCTCAAAAGCCTTGACCGGCAGCCAAGGCCGATAGGCATACGAGAGCGATGGTCAAACTGGGGTGCACACTGTTCCTTAGACATATGCGATTGATTGATAATTATGAAAAGAAGAAGAGTTCGTGTTTCTGCAGTACTTTGAGACTGCCTTTACTTATTTATCTTGTTTTCAGTCGACTTCGGCCCTGCCCGTCTTCGCCTGATTAGGGTTTATAGTGACCAGTTGCCCAGTTGCCCAGTGTCTTTTTGTCGGATACTTTCTTTGAGACGAAGCAACTAGATCTAACTCTTTTTTTACCGTCGTTTCATCGATAGAAACTGTCCTTGCTCCCAGAGCTGCCTATCATTTCGCAAATGCCCGTGAGTATCAGCTGTCCAACTATACCGGCATAAAGGAAGTTAAAAGATAAAGAGACAAGCAAAAAATTGACTCTATAGATCACGCACATCCTCACGTTTCATTCTATTAAGATATCCCCACGGCCTTGTGCCTACTACAGCCCTTCGTTAAATAGAGTAGCCCCTGAACGATTGATCCCTATGGCTCGCTGGACAAGATCCATCCTTGGGTGTGACGATCAACACCAAAGTTAGGGTTTCTCACAAATCGGAGTGGATCATTGAACCCCACCAATTGCATGGACCCTTGGGGAGCTATCACCTTATCGTGACTGTGTGAACTATTATGAGAGGATAAAGAATGATCCGTACTTGGAAATCTATACTTTTTTACCCAGGCAGTAGGGTTGACCGTAGCAGGACTTTTCATGTCGCCAACCAAAGCCCTGTCAGGCGTATAAACACAAACAATCCCCTAGCTTTATCAATGTAGTCAAGAATAAGAGAAGAGTGACTTGATTTATAGCACAAGATATACCTCACCAGCAGCCTGAATATCTAAGCCCACCAAAGAGAAAAAATAAACAGAAACAAGTAAAACCTATGCCGCCGAAACCTCCTCTTTACCCTTCTTAACAGTCCTCCATTCCATCGCAAGCGCAGGCAAGACCATCAAACACGCAACCGCAACCGTAACCGTAAAGGATCTCTTCAAGCCCTCATTATAAACAACCGAAACCGCATCCAGCATACCACTCGGCACAACTTTAGAGAGCTCAGTAGCACCAGCCGACAATATCACCCCCGGATCCACACCCGGAATCCCCACCAACCTAGCCGATAGATAATTAGTAAACAAGGCCTGAGCAATACAAATAAAAATCGCACCCCCCAGCGACTGCGAAAAGAACATCAGCGAGATCCCAATCGGCACATCCTTTTCACCTAGCACAGTCTGAGCCGCCAAACTAGGTTGTTGGAGGCCCGATCCGAGCCCTAGACCGAACAGCACCTGGTAGCCGATCCATGCCGCGTGTCCGGTGTCCACCTTGAAGGTGGTAGTCATGCCAGCGCCTACGGACATGAGCACAGTGGCGACGTACATCCAGGGTACGTAGTATCCTGTTGCGGTGATGATGCCTCCGGAGAGAATGGAAGCGACGACGAGAGATAGGACCATGGGGATTGTGTCGATGCCGGATTTCACGGCGGAGACGTTCTTCACGGCTTGGAACCATAGCGGGAGGGTGTAGAGCATGGAGATGAGGCCGCCGCCGAGACAGAGGGCGAAGACTGTTCCGCTGATGATGCTGCGCTGGTTGAAGATGCGGGGTGGGATGGTGGCGTCTTCTTGGCGCCAGATTTGCACGGCTACGAAGGCGATTAGAAGGATGCATGCCACTACGAAGAGAGATATTATGCGACCGTTGTTCCAGGGGTAAGTCACCCCGCCCCATTGTAGGGCTAGCAGGAAGCAGATCACCCCGGGGAGGAAGAGGGCGGTGCCGAGGGGGTCTAGGCGGATAAGCTGGCGGGATAACAAGTACGGTTCGGCTTTGTGAGGAACGTGGAGGAAGAGGACGAGTGCGAGGAGTGTGGCGCCGCCAATAGGCAGACTGCAAGAAGAATTAGCAACTTCTTCTAACGCAGCTGGACCCTCATTAACACAATACATACTTGATATAGAAGCACCACCGCCATGTCACCTGGTCGGTGAACGCACCACCCATCAACGGGCCGATGATCGAGGAGATGCCAAACATCGAGCCCATCAGGCCGACATACATCGGGCGTTTCTGCAGAGGGACGATCTGTGCGACAATGACAGTCGTCCCTGAAAAGATTCCCGCAGATCCGATACCAGCGATGGCTCGTCCGACAATGAACACATTGGAGCTGGGGGCACCGCCGCACAGTGCAGATCCCACTTCGAAGATCAAAATGGCTATGAGAAAGACCGCCTTGGTGGAGTAGAATGTGTACAGCCTTCCCCACAACAGCTGGGTAGCGCAGCTCGTCAACAGGTAGGCGCTGGCGTACCAACTGATGTCGTCGAGTGCGTGAAACTCATTTGCGATTCGTGGAACAGCAGTCGCGATGATGGTACGATCCTGGGAATATGGTCAGTCTCGTACGTACTTACACTTTACTCAGTATAACAAGAGACATGAGGAGAATTACCAGTGCAACGAGAAACATCACGAGGAGAACAGCACACATGATCAGCATTAGGCGTCCACCAGTGGCGAACTGCTCTTTACCGTGGGTAGGTGCCTCAGATATCTTCTCTGTAACAGGCCGCATGGCAATCTCCGATGCCTGATCGGGCTGATGTGAAGGGGGAAGTTTGTCGGATTTCGCCATGGTGGTAACGATGAAGCGCGAAATCGACCGTGAGAAAGTGAGAGGGTACAATATTTGATTAGGGCAACAATATTCAGAAAAAGAGATCCTTTATTAAATAAATAGCTAAGGAGTAAATTTCTATTCAAAGCCTTTCGGGACCGAGATAGACAGGTTGACGAGTCCATCATTCTGTTAGTTAGGGTTAGCTGGCTAGGCTCGGGACCGACGACCCGACGTTCGGGACCGAGAGCGTGGCTACATGATTAATCATGAGAAGACCTCCGAGGTTCTTTGTGCTATATCGGGCAAGTAGACGGAGAATAGCAATGTGATATTCGAAACTACTCACAGACTATAAATTGGCGCAGTAATGAAGGATAAACAGTAGCACAGGTACAATCTGTGATTGTAGCCTTGTATTTGGCACTCCTATCAATCTCATGGGAACCCAAATCACAAACCTGATGTACCGGCAGTTAAATAGTGTATTCATCCTTGAACGCTTGGACTAGACAAGAGAGGCCTGTCAGCGAGTCGAAAGTGAAGCGGCACCAGAATCCATTCTTACCATCATTCTTAAGCAGATCCCACAGCTCCAATATCTTTTCCTCTAAACCGAGCAAAAGCCCAGGTCCAGGATGCGCATTCTCCTCAATCGACTGACGCAGGTTTCTGAGGTCGCTCGAGATTGCACCCACCGCACCTACAGTAACAGGTTATCCAATGTTTCAACCAGTTGATGAGAAGTACCTACCAGTCAGGACTTGAAGGTTGCTCAACGAAGCTGCGGACTGGTTCTCCATGTCTTGACCTTTAATAATATCCTTTTGATACTTCTTTAGCAAGCAATACAAAGTACAGACTGACAAGCACAGAAAAACCGACTGAAGAAAGATCCTCGTGCCTCAACAAAGACATACCTGAATGACGGAAAGCGCACCAAGGTCATTCTGCACGTCTTCTTCGTTCTGGTCTCGGTCGCGCAGAATACCCTCTACATATGAGGTATCATCGAATGCTTTGGAAAGCTCTGTAAGCTTTTTCTGATGCTCCGTTATATCTTGCGGAGAGTCTCTCACGATCTCGGCCGTGGCATCGGCTATATCTGCCAAGATCCCAAGGTTGTATAGTCGATCTTGTATTGTTTTGTTTTGTTGACTTGTTGACGCAACGTCTCGTTGTCTGGATCCTCGAAGAGTTTCTCGAGATCATTGAATATTGCGTCTACTCATCCGCTGGATTAGCACCAGAAATCTGAGAACAAGGAAACAAGTAGTAAGGCTACGTCTCGTTACCATAATCAGCTTTGACTGTTGTGGAAACGTCCAACGTCTGATCGCAAACATCGGTTACCTTCCGATATCCGACCTGGGTCCGGCCCTACGGTTAGCTTTCATCTGGGCGGGGTTTATTGATTTAAGCCGACCCTGAGACTTGCAGATGATTGTTGAGTCTACTTTTCGTAAGTAACATTGCTTATGCTAAATGCCAAGGGAGGAGTAAGCAGCACCATACTTCCTGAAACTTCTCGGCAATCGGCCAAACCATAGTATACAGCTTTTAGATGTCAGCATAATGATGGCGAACATTCTCAGATATAGATTGCTGATTCTTACCGCCTGATATCCGGTCATTGTTAGACCGCTCTTGGAGCAGATCGCATCATCGCTTGCTGGCAGGTCCTGGGCACTCAGGAGAGCGTTATATAATTGCTGAAAAGACGATCCATCGCAACAGAAAGTACCCTTGATTAGGAGATTCCGGAGGGAGAGAAAGTCCGTGTTGGTCGACATCATAACCAGAATAAGACTCTTTTGGTAGTGAGGTAAGTAAATGGGAAAAGAATATCGCTTAGCTCCTAAATTACTAGATTAGCAATATGCTTGCTTAAAGCCCCATTGAGAGATAAAAAGTACCTAGAAAATATATAAGAGGATTTTCGAACATAGAGATAGGCAAGGTATCACTAAGTACTGTGATATTACTAAGGAGAGGTAGTAAATAGCTCTGAGTGGGGGGAAGAGCAATCTCCCCACCGGTCACCATGCAATCTTGACTTCGCCCTCGCTCCGGAAGGTTGGCCGCAGGTTATCTAGGCGGGCAACTGGGATATGGAATAGAGTGTTAGCAAAGATGTCTAGGAGCGGGGTAGAGGAGCTTATCCGATGGAATCATCTCCTCTATGGTTACCTTGTAAGATGCTAATGAAGGACCACTGGATTCCACTGAGGCGAGAGAAGTCTGCATCCACTTAGGGCTAACGCCACCTGACTAGGGAAGTTTAAGCTGTTGGAAGTAATATGCCTACTAAGTGATTATATGCTTTTGTGGTCAAAATGCGGGAGGGGTGATGTTGTGTGAAAAAGATTGCCGCTGCACAGCTGTTTCGTTAATTGGGGTAGTTTATATAGAATGCCACCTAGCAGTGGGTCTTTGTCCCCCTATTCTTTCTTTGGGTAACGATTTGGGGCATAGGTATGTGAGATTGTAGATGATACCAATCCTAAGCCCTTAACTCATATTGTTGGCCGACCTGTTATTATTGGATCATTCTCAATGATTTTCGTTGTTTCGTTGTTCTACTGTGCCAACCATATTTATAATCTAAGATGCTTTGTTTAAGCTATTCTATATAAGGCTTTTGTTCTTCTAGCCTCTTCCGCTAAACTTAAATATGCCAACAGTTATCAATAGATTTCTAAACACAAGGCCTCCTTCACTTAGGGTTAGCTTCCGATCTGGCGATGCCATACAAGTGTGCCCGCGAGGGAACTACTGAAACAACCTAGCAACAACACCCTTGAATCGCACGTAACTTGCCTACATTCAAAGTATGGCGGCAATGCGACGCCAAAATGGGAAGGAATTTACCTATGAATTTGTGTCGCCGAGCGAAAACACGTTACGATCACTAACGGCCCGTCTGCGCCAAATGCATCACTAAAGGTAGATCGTCTCAATGTTTCTACCATCCCGCGCCGATGACTTCGCCTCGTCGTCTTAACGTAAACTATACTGCTACTTCCTCTTTTTTGCTGTTACCAGCTCCCGACGCTAGCTTTCATGGTCAATCAAATCATTATGTGGCCAATGCCACCACTCAAGGCATTGGCATTGTTCTCTTGTATCGATGCCGACTGAGTTCCGGCCATATCAACCATTGCGGAGAGGTCCAGATCTAGAAAGTCTTGACTTGGCGAGATTCCTCGGACTGCCTGGCACTCTGGCGGGCAAATGGTTCTATCAACGATATTGCAGACATGTGTATGTACCAGAACCTTATTGCTCTCGATGCACCACGGGGATACGGGTAAGTGAGACGTGTAACGTGTAAGCAGTATTTATTAACCAGTATAGATTATCGGACATGGAGAGAACTGGTTGAGCTTGTGGGTGTCGTCTTCGAACGCCGGCCTACATCAAAATGAAGCAGACAACTGAACCTCCCTCCCTATTTCACACAGATGCGCCGCGCCTTGTTCTCGGCGCTATACAGCATCGATAAGTGGCTTTCTACCGCACACGGTCGACCCCCGATGACTGCGCTCCATTTCTGTCAGCCCGCTCTTCCGCTAGAGGTGGAGGAGGAATTGCTATTGGAACAGGGTACCGCAGCATTTTCCAACCGTTTAGATAGCAGCGGTTGGTCACTCAGCGAGTCGTACGGTCCTGCGAGCTGGATCCGAGTCCGCTTCCTAATAAGCAAATTTCGCGAGCAGCTTCAGAGGATGTTGCTCGCAGCCGGTAGGTATAACCTAGTTTAAGACCTAGAGTAAGCAGATTACCCACGTTTCAATGTGGGTGCTGACTCTCGAAAAGGATTGTACTGCGAACCATCTCTGCAGAATGGCAGACACTTCCTAAACATATGAAGTACCCCAATGCTGCGCTAGAAACCTGTACAGACAGACAACGTTTAATGCTGGCGTCGGTTTACCTGGACTATCCTTTCATCGAATTTCAGGCCAAACGTGAGATTCATCGATATACGGACACAGCATGAGTGCTTAAGCAATAATATCGACTACCTTGAGCGCCCCAGTGCAACCAAGGAGGACAGTTAGTATCCAGTGGATATTTTTGGATTGTACCATTCCCACGTCTTATATTTTACATGACCTGATAGCTGAACTTTTGGAAGATTATCTTTTATGGCCTTCCCAGCGCGCATGAACCGATTCATGAGCTCGCCAGAGTGTCTTTACCAAGCATAGACGGTCATACGAAATCCATACCACGAGATGAAATCATCAGGAACATAACAAGTTTTATTGCGTGTCTGGACTCGATTATGCCGCTCCAAGATTGAAATTCAGATACGAACGAGAAAGCCCGTCAAAACCTGACAAAAGCATTTGATCAAGCACTGGATAAATATAATATTTCCATCGGAAGCATTTCTCCCACAATGTCTGTCAACAACAATGGTGTCGACATGGTACCATCACTCTGCGGAGAAGATTCAATGGAGCAATCCAACATCTTTATGGGTATGGACGATGACCTTCTGCATCTTCCAGGCGAGTGGGTCTTAGAATCGTTTTAATGTGCAAGCCCTATTCATCTAGTCCAATGACTATTTATAAGTTCGAAGGAATAAAAACTGCAACGCGACGAGGCACACCAACTCATAGGTGGGCCGAGGTAAATGATAATCTATACTTCCGTCGTCAGTAAGGTAATGCAGACTAGTTAGAGGAGCAATTTTCTGACCTTCTAATTCCTTCTCGTAGCGTGGCCTCTGGAGGCAGAAGACTTGACGGAATTGGCCAGGGCTGGGTGCTCGATATTCTTCCCCGGTAGACATTATGATGCCGGAGTCTCTAAGGCGCTTAGAGAGCAGTGTATGAGCTGACCATCCATCTCCATCAGTTTCACCGACTGGGAGGTAGGGGGCTTAAATCGAGCCACATGAAGGGTCCCTACGTTCCTGAAAAGGTTTTAGAGATGCGGGAAGATTAATAATGGGCTATAGCAGGTGAAGTCATGTCCCCATTGTGACTCACCCTTTCTGATGATACTTGATGCCGGCCTGGTCGAGAAGCCCTTCGGCAAGCAAGCCAGCCTGCAGTAGACGCTGATTTGATTTGCGAAGAAACTGCGTAACATTCTCCCGGTCCCTCAAGGTAATTTGCAGCTATATTCATTGAGAATTGAGATGGGGAGGAAAATCGACTGTTGCAGATGAAGAAATTTACCACGAGAGCAAATATTGTTAAGCGGGATATTGTTGATCGCCACGCACCATACAGCACGCGTAGCTTTCGTAAATTCTTCATTCTGGGATATCACACAGCATAAACGCATACCACCTGCCCCGAAGTCCTGGGGAGATGTAAGGTCAATATTGAACGCCAGGAAAGGAGAAGAAGGTCTTTGGTATTACCCTCGACATGCCATAAAGCACATGGACTTGATTAGGATCTATAATACCCGTGAAACCAGTTTCTCGAACTAAAGTAAAAATTTCTGACTGGTGGTCATATCGTTGATAGACAGAAAGTGCATATATTTCATCACTGATTAAATGGATCTTCTTAGCAGCGCATAGTTTCAGCAGCCCTATAAGGGCTTCACGAGTGTAACATTGACCTGTCCAGAAGTAAGTCCTCTGGAACAAGGGTCATTTGCTAGAATACTTAACAATGTGTGAAAGGGACGGAAACGCACCGAGGGGATTACGTGGGTTGCATATAATAGTCTCTCGTGTCTTCGCAGCTTCATATTAGGATTCCAATGCAGTCACGCAAGCGGGCGAGAACTGCTCTGTATCCCCAGCCGAGACATACTCAAGGTTTATACTTACACTATCAGTTCGCTATATAGCATAGTTTATATCGGGTCTTACCCAGTCCTCATGGCGAGTTCTCCAGAGAAAGCCCCATATACCGGCCTTCCTAGCATGATACCATCTCCTTGATCTGCATCACAGAGTGACAACGCACAGACCTCATTAAGATTGGTTACTCCAGCGGCGAATGTAACCTCCACTCCATCGATGCCCGTCCATGGCCAGAAGCGCCTGTTCAGGTGTCCAGCCATGGCGGCTCGCAATCGTACCGTTCCGGTGTAGCCTTCACCATATGCGCAGCATTGTTTGTCGAAGTGATTCTGTACATGGAGACCTCTGCAGGAGCATAGTTAATGCGTCATGTAAGGCACAATACATGTTAGTTGATAAAATCTGCCAGCTCTTCATGCATGAGCCACTGTAAAAAAAAAAAAAAAAACGTAAGTGGGCATATTGGTGGAAATGATGAGCCCAAGTCAACTGACATTCTCGGCATCTGCAAAGCTCACGGTGCCGTCTGGGTTGCTGACCGGATCAAAGACATTTTGCTCTCCATGGGCAAAATCTATCTCCGCCCCAAGGCTTCTTCAGCTGGATGGATGAGGCTGGTAGTTTATGAAGTATAATATGTAAAGATACAACAACAATTATCATGAAGAAACATGAAAATAGGTAGCATGAATAGGAAAGAACCAGCTTTAATTGCATGTCTAGTACACTCACTACATTCCGCATCCTAGACCATTTAGCAGAGCCTTGCCGAATCTCCAAGATAGCCACCTATTTCCCGTTCTCTTTTGTCCATTTCCTCATTGAAAATTCAATATAGATCCACAGATTCAATAACACCAACTATGGCTCGTAGAACAGACAAAACAATCAGTGTAAGTTTGGCACAGCGCATGTGTATAGCAGCGGGGATGAGAACAAGAGTTCTCAGAGTTTCCGCGCGCGTGCCCTCCATCCCCCTGAAAAACGATTTCTTGTACCTCCCTACTATACAGCTCCGAGTATGGGCTCTGCTCATGAACTCCTTTGGCTGACGCCATTGAAGCATCGAGTTCTTCGCATAGACCATCCGCTGCCACGGCTAGCACAACTCCCTCTGCATCTAACAGGTAATATCCGCCATTCCTGTCGTCTAAGGTTCCCATGGAGTATACGACCGCTAGCTCTCTAAGTTGCTGGCGCGTTTCCAGAATCAATGTTTCTGATGGGATGGGGACGGTGTATCTGGACGTTGACATTGCGAGACATGTTGTCAAGGTTAAGAGAATGGTCATGAAGGTTCCGAGGTGGTTCGCGATCATTCTGAAGCTCTTTGGGGCTATTAGCTGATGAGTACAAGAAAAAATTCTGAGTCATCAACTGGGTAAATGACCTACTCAGTACCTTCAGGCCTCAGTGAATAAAGTAGTGCGAGGGGAAGCCGTCAGTCAACGTGTTGGCATCCAGTTTTTGGACTTATGTTTGTTGTGACACAGGTATATGGTATGAAGACAGACCTGTGGTCTGTCAATAATATTTGGTGTCAGCATTGGCTGCCTCTGGGGTGGACATCGCTTCAAGAATCAGAAATGATGACCATGTGTCTCGCTTGGACACTAGGAAAGTGTGTGCTTATCTAGCCTCGGGGGATTCAACTAAGACGTCCAATCAGATTACACGTATGACAAGCTATCCAATGAGTACAGAGAAAGGTAAAGTGTACTATAAGGTCAAGTAATTAATCTGACAGGGGTACAATGGTACTCTACAGATTTATACGTTATCGACATAGCCACAATGTCCCGCTCAGTGCTCCTCGATTGGGTGATACTCATGGTCAAGATTCTGTTGGCCTGTTCATTATGGCTACTAAATGATGTGGCAGGCTATTTAATTCTACGCTTATGGCTTCTTTGCTAGCTAAGCAATATTGCTGGTCTATATTGGTGGATCTACTGAGTCAGTGGTTTAGAATGTTGAGTCTCAGGATTACATAGATACCAACAAATCAAAAAGGTACACATAGTGCCCCATATCGTACATTTCTTTAGCTAAGGATTTTGGCATCTGTAGAGAATATAGATAGTGTAACAGATCCTAATTAAGGACCGGCAGAGGAGGCGCATTAACGCATGATATTCTCATGGTTACCCCGAATTGATCCACGGCCTCGATGAGGTAAGTTAGTGCGCTTACCTGACTTGTTCAAGCCTACAAAATCTACTTGATCTGGAGACGCTTTCATCTATTCAAAAAGGATGTTAAAGAGAAATTATTCTTGTTATTGAATCACACCGTCCTACCTCGGCACTTGGCACTAGGGAGCTAATGGTCTTGCTTTTGTCTCAGTCTCTCAGACGTCGTGTACATAGAGACATCGATGCCACAATGTTTGTTTCAGGCAATTGATCGCTCACCACATACAAAGCATGTGAATCGCCTGAAGACTCAAAGGTCATGAGACGTTGCTTGATATTTAGACTACACTATCTTTAGGAAGAAGAACTAAACTACACCCTGAACCAGAGTAAATCGAGGCGACGCGTAGGCACCATACCATGTCTACTAAACGCCCCGTCAGGGGTAGGACGCTTGATCCAACAAATAATGGTAATAATCGCAATTAATAATCAAAACTTACCGTATGGGGTGAATTGATGTTGACGGACAGTATCATTCCAGCCCTAGTTTGAATGCCTATCAGGAGCTTGAGAAGTCTATCCACGGCAGCGGCAGTAGCCCTAACTTCTGATATCATACTAGCTTCTAGAGGACTGTGTAAATTTACATACTCATGCACGGGTTCCTGTTGAGGGGTGCAGTGAGAGTGAATGCTGGCCGAGCCGAATCTCGGACTATCTGGGCGTAGGAGACCAGCGCTCGGCTCGGCAATTCCACGACGAGGTCATTCACACAGCGTTCTGCAGTGAAGAAAGAGATCAGCACAACACCAGAATCAATGGATATTTAAAGGAAGTCTTTGTCCAAGTCCCTACCCGCACGAGCATCATTATTGATACCTACCGCATCGTAAATCTTCTAGCACATATCCCAAAATGGCAGCAAACCAGACTGTGACTGTGAACTACACAGGCAAAATCGCCATCGTCACCATCGACAACCAAGACAAACTCAATGCTCTTACTCAGGAAGACTACTACAAGCTGGCGACTACGTTGAGAGAGATTGCCGAGCACGAGGAGATCCTGGTAACACTTCTGATCGGCAAAGGTCGCTTCTTCTCCGCGTAAGTACAGCGCTCATCGCTCAAGCCACAGAGACTCGATCAACAAGAAACATGGAAGCTAACATTGTCCCCCTTCTCTGACACAGAGGTGCCGATGTAACAAGACCACCCCCGGATCTCGGTAAGATCGAGCCCCGCCAGTACTGGCTGCGAGCCCTGGTCCTCAACAATATCGACCTGGCCGACGCTTTCTATTCGCATCCGAAGATCCTGGTGACCGCGCTGAACGGCCCCGTGGTCGGCCTCTCGGCTGCAATGGTTGCACATTCAGACTTTATCTTCGCGGCGCCTAGAGCGTACCTTCTCACGCCGTTTTCGTCTCTGGGCCTGGTGACGGAGGGCGGATCCAGTCTTGCTTTTGTTCGCCGTCTGGGAATTAGTAAGGCTAAGGAGGCGCTGCTTTGTAGTCGCAAAATTGCGGTGGAAGAGCTCCTGCAGACTGGATTCGTCAACCAGATATTGGACGCTGGTGGGGATGAGGAGAGGTTCAGGCAGATGGTGCTTGGTGAGATCCAGAACCGCTTCGGTGATCATCTAGTTGGATCGAGCGTGTTGGAGATCAAGAAATTGCTCCGCGAGCCTGATGATCGGGCGTTCAATTCCCAGGCTGTGAAGGAGCTTTTCGGTGGTTTGCATAAATTTGTTCAGGGAGTTCCTCAAGCTGAATTCAAGAAAATCGCCACTGGACAAAAGAGGCACAAGCTTTAGGAGGTTTGAGTAATGGGTTCATTCGCTGGTCTCTTATACGGCTATTGGGGTGTGATGAGCTTATTGTTTATTCAGTTAGGGTATCGTTAGAAGAAGGGTTGTCGATCTTTTTGTACCCCGTCTTGTAGCTGGACATTCAGGAAAGCAAGTCAAATTGGATAAACTCAACTTACATTCCTATTTATAAGCATTCGTTTGTCTCTTATAGACTCATATTTTAAATCTTCTAAGCTTTTTTGCTTGTAGGTACATGTTATTGCCCATTAAACGGTGATGGTACATTTGCTAGTTCAGCTTCCTGCATTCCTTGCCTCAATTGAATCAAGACGCGAAGTGACTGAAGCACATCTGCGGGCTCGGGGAACGCAGAGTAAGCTTCTGCAGTTTTAGGTGTAGAGTTCACCTGTGAACTTGCACTGTCTTGAGAATGCGTTGTTCTTCTGCGAGGCCGACCTGGGTTTGCTTCCTGGCTGCTCGTATGTGCACTCTGAATTTGAGGATGACCCGGAGAAATCTTGACAATTATTCGACTATCGGGTAGAAGAAAGTCCATGTTTACTCGCCTTGGACGATTGTACCTCTTTCTCCGGTATTGTCCCACTTGAGCCTCATTGGTTTGATCTTGGTCTTCGAGAGCCACCAGCGCCTCATTGAGCAATTTATCGAAGTATTTCCCGCTGTATATGAGCCCCGCCCCTTCCCGGAGCATGGCAGCTATTGGCCATGTGTTTGCAACAAGCTCCAATATCTGGAGGCATGCCTCGATGTTCGTCCTCCATTGAAGGACCAGAGTTGGGCTCGATGGGAGTTCTGGGCTCTTGGCAGCGCTAAGTACCGTTAACATACTATAAATTCTTGGAGTAAGTTAGCCTGTATTCTATGGTCTTTGCTTAAGAGGAAGACGTACACTGATGGAGGGACAAAATTTACTTGGTCATGTGATAATATAGCCTGCATAATGGAGACGATTGTTGAACCTGCCTGCAAAGCGACGGCAGTTGAAACAGATGGTCGGGCTACTGCCGGTTGCAAGGCGTGAAGTTGGCAAACCATTGTACTGAGGACTTGGGTCAGATTATACAGTAGTAGGTAAGCTTCCATACATACTTAAAGATAGATTGCAGAATCGCCGACCAGAACTCGTGGCGTGATTGGGACCACTGCATTTGCCTAGGGCACTGTAGCAACCAACGACTAAGGCGAGCCTCACATTGAGCATACTCGATCCCCGTAAGGGGTCCAGTCACTGTCCTTCGATGGACAACTAAGTCCATCAGCTCACATAACTTGACATACTGGAGGAAGAACATGACCCGGACCGGATCAGGCTGGTGACCTTTGTCTTCAACAAAATCGTGCGGCATGATTTGTCCTACATTGGTGTGATCCATGTGTATGCTGATAGGCCTGCCATATGCAGCGGCTATTGCACGATCTCTAGTGTAAAGAGTCCACCAGATCCGTCTCCAAAGCCGGCGCTCAGGTTGACACAGTTCCAACTCGTCACTAGGAATATCAATGATCAGCATTTTAGCATTTTAGAGTGTTATAGAAACGAAAGAGATCAAGTACGAAATAAGTTTGGCCGCTTACCTTCTGTGCATCCCAATATTTTGTGCTGCACCAATCGCCAGCCTGCTCCAATAAAACAGACCGTTCTCTGTGATATCTAGGTAGAATTTTTTTAGTGAACGATTTTACCCATGTGCACCGACGGACTAACCTTCTGTCCCGTACCAATACCAACTCATTAATACTAGTGACTGAACTACGGTGACCGTATCTTTCTCGAACCCGGCATCATAAAGAGCTTTTGCCCGCTGCAGGAAGACTATTGAGCTTGGAACCCCGGAGTGAGATTCGCCCTCACTGCTTTTCCCCTTCTCAAAGACTCGCGACCCTGCGAGGAAAATAGCCTGTAAAAGAAGGAGAGGAGGCGGATTCAGAGGATTCGTATGCATGGACAAAAAAGCTCTCTCGTTCACCACTGGCAATACTGGGGCAACCCACGCGAAAAAAGCGGTGATCAGCTTATCTTGTATATGTTGTGCAGGTACCTCGAAAGCGCCTCTCAGCAGAAGAATTTTAATCTCGTCATCATCTAATAAATTCAAGTTAGACTTGTAAGCGCCGGTGACATCCATTGTTGGAGCTGGCGATACTTTCCCAGTCTCGGTTTCTGTAGCTACTTCAATGGGGGTTTATATCGGCTTATGTCAGACTATCATATGAAACCCGTCGTCTATTGTCCGAGGTTCTTTCTCAGGGCTACTCGAACAATCAGCTCAATTGTACGGCTGTATTAGAGTTGATAAGCTCGGGATGAAATATATATTCGGCCAGTTCTTCGATTGCTCTACAACTTCATTCGGCCAAGAGCGGTAAAAAAGTACCCTCGC
Organism: Aspergillus hancockii; assembly: GCA_001696595.2. Taxonomy (NCBI): domain Eukaryota; kingdom Fungi; phylum Ascomycota; class Eurotiomycetes; order Eurotiales; family Aspergillaceae; genus Aspergillus; species Aspergillus hancockii. The sequence continues at coordinate 15,653 of MBFL02000065.1, forward strand.
CACCTTGTTTAAAAGTGTTACGGGATCAAAGCCCCGCTGTATACTGTTCATGATCCAATATGCATAGAACAGCGTAATTTGCGTTCTCTTTTCAATTTAAACGGTGCCCTGTCATTCCGTTATACTGAAAGGGGCGCTATGGGACAAGACCTCACGAGCGAAAAAGGTAGCATACCCTTGGACATCTCATGTGAGCATTGCCTGGTATGTAGATCATACCTAATGAACTATCGTAGCTGTAGCTGTAGTTGTTGCTTCTTTTCTTTTCTTTTCGAACAGGGTTATGGCGCAGTTATTCGCAGTTGTGTAAATCCACAGGCGTGGTCCCTATTCTTTGCTAAATGTCAACTTCCGCAAAGCCATGGAAGAGTTGCCAGGGCATTACAAAGTTGTTATTATGCTTATCCAGCATATGAGCGAGGATAATTGTTTCTCGGCGGATGAGAAATAGCTCGGGTGATTCCCTAGCGAGCCTTGAGTTGACAACACATATTTGAGGGTGCTTTGCAGCGAAAATTTAGTCGAAGGTTTAGTAGTTTCAATCATAGCAGAGCGAATGCAAGGGGAGTCATGTGGACAGTCCATATCCTGATGTGATGAAGTTTCCTTCAATCAACCCAATCACGTAGCTGCGACGGTATCCACCGTGGGTGTTCTCGGAGTCTATCCTGTGAAAGAGGCAAGTCCCTAGGTGGGTCCAGTATCAGAGAAAGAAGTGAGCCCCAATGCTGTGGATTTAACTGTGCTCTTCTTCAGCTTCTGTGATTCAAGTTCAAAGTTGCGCGTGGGAATTGATTGATATTATGTCTTTCTGAGAGGAAAGTGACTTCTACATATAGTTTAGTGCGTGCGTGATGCTACAGGTGATCCCGTGGGTGATTTGATAAGCCACCTTCGATCTTATCAGTTCGATATCATATTGTCGAGGCGCAGTCCCTCCACCTACAGTGTTCTCGAAGTCACACCCCTCTCTCCCTGCCCTCTATCTCTTCCACCCTGCTTGGCACAGGGCTGGTAAGCCTATATGTGGAGCGCGCAATAGCGGTGCTTCCACAAATCTCTCAACTCACCTCTTACACCACGCCTTGACTCTTCCTGTCGAGTTCTATGATTCAGCCTTTCGCACGGTCGCCTCACTCGCGATCCTCTCGCTTTCCTCGATCGCCCTTGGCGCTCTCCATTCCCTCGTGCTAAACCGCGATAATTTCTATCCGGACTGTGGACCGCATCTGAACTTGCACAGCTGTCACAAATACTTGCATAAGGGGCTGGCGCCATGGCATCCAACGCCGCCATGCTGTTGGACCCACGGGCATACAGAAAACAACTCCAAACCGATGGTAATGACCCAGATCTTGCTTCACCTTCATCCGAGATATACAGTGACGCGACTTTGAGGTCCCTGGATGAGCTTTTCCCCTTTCTCCCATCGTCCAGGGATTGCCCTTCACCACCCCAAGACCCCATTTTTGTCGACCCCGGCCTCGTGGATACAGAATGCTCACACATGAACGAAACAGGGTCCCAAGATTCCGGTACCTCAACTTCTGCTGCACCGGCGGGCACGGCCTCAGCAGCGCATCGTCTTCTTAACCCACAACGTCGACAGACCTCCAATAAGGGTAGCCCGAAGTCAAGATCGCGACCGCAGTCGATATCCTCGCGCAGTGGAGATAGTGCAAGATCATCGCCACGACGAAGCGATAAACTTGAACCAGACGTGGATGTGGTTTTTGCTAGCGCGCAGGACGACAGCAGTGACGGAAAGAGAACGTTGGGTCATATCGATGACGTACACCATACGAGTCTCATCGAGGATATGTATGGCGTGGAGCGACGCGCAAGCCAGCCGTATAAAAGGGTCAAGATGGAAAACGATCAGGGGCAGAACGGAAGGAAAGCGACATTTAAACCAACTGGAGCCAACGGGTTAGGTGAATGGATGAAAAATGGTGAAGAGAAGTCGGATTCCTCCATACCGGTTACCCCCAACGTCGTTGACTTGACAATCGGTAAGATCAAAACATTCTCCCATCTCTTGAATGCCATAGCTCATTAATGTTATAGATTCCTCCGCCGGTGCCACTGATGACGACGATTTACAGGTCACCGGGTCTAAGGATCTCAGCGTTCAGAGAGTCTGCTATGGCAAGCTAGATAACGCGACGGTACAGGCTTTTCTGGTGCCAAAGCCTACAGCTCAAACCATCTTTGGAGATTCAGCACACGACTGGCCGTCAATAAAACTAGGAGTACATCGCCGAGCAAATCAAGGCAGTATTCAAATCGATGTTTCAGATCCTCACGGAAAGATATTTGGGGCAGTAGATGAAAAGACTGCCAAAGTGATCGTCCCTCTTTTAGATTCTCCTGCCCTAAAAGTAGACATTACCGCTCGGTTGGATGTTAGAAGGAGATTGGCAAACGAATGGCCATGGGCACACTGCTCGGGTAATTATCGAGCGTCCATCAACCTGTATGGCCTCAGAAAGGACGCTGAGCTGGTTGGAAATCATCTTGGTCACCATAATGTTTGGCTCAGTACCCCGTTTTCTGTCGAGCAAGGGATTCCAGTGTTCAACCCACACGCGGAGAGACGCCGCGCTCAAGCGGCTGCTTTTTTGCCAGCCGTCGCTGCCAGGGGTCGATCGGGCATGAATTATGAGGTTCGGACCGCGGAAGAAGTCAATGATGCAGTGATGAAGATGTTCGATCAGCTCCAGAGTGCCGAGAATATACCTGAATTGGAACCTCCTTCTTCACTTATATCCACACCTTTGCTCCGCCACCAAAAGCAGGCGCTCTGGTTCATGACAGAAAAAGAGAAGCCGCGCAAATTCGGACCAAAGGAGGAGGACAACAATTCACTTTGGAGACTAGAATATCGTGCGAATGGCGCGAAGCGGTTTCGAGAGATTATTAGCGGCATCGTGCGCGATGACGAGCCTCCGCAGAGCTTGGGTGGTCTTCTAGCAGATATGATGGGTCTGGGGAAGACATTGAGTATTCTTTCCCTTGTCGTTTCTTCTCTGGCAGAAGCCAGTGATTGGGCGAACAAGATCCCACATCCAGAACTTGTTCGGGACCTACCAGGCATTCGCAATACGAAAACCACACTTCTAGTGGCTCCCCTGAGTGCTGTTAATAATTGGACACTTCAGGTCAAGGAGCATTTGAAAGAAAGTGCTATATCTTACCATGTCTTTCATGGTCAATCAAGAATTACGGATATCGAGGAACTCTCTAAATATGACCTAGTCATCACAACGTACAGCATTATACTCAGCGAGCTCTCTGGAAGGGGATCAAGAAGAAATGGGAGCCCTCTGACCAAGATGAATATGTTTCGGATTGTTCTAGACGAGGCACATACAATACGGGAGCAAAGCGCAGCACAGACACAGGCAATTTTCAAGCTGAACTCGCAGCGTAAATGGTCTGTGACCGGGACGCCTATCCAGAACCGCCTGGAGGACCTTCTCTCAGTGACTAAGTTCCTCGGTTTGGAACCCTATGATGACAGGGGGCAGTTCAACGTGCACATCCTTAGTCGATTCAAGACTGGAGATGCTACAGTTCTGGCAAGCTTACGGGTGCTTGTTGATTCGTTTACATTGCGCCGAGTCAAGGATAAGATTGACCTTCCCGCCCGAGACGATAAGATTATAACGCTCAACTTCTCTGAGAAAGAGAAACAGCTGCATGAATTTTTCCGACGAGAATCGAATGTGATGATGAAAGTAATTGCTGGCGAGGATAAAACGACTATGAAGGGCCGAATGTATCATCACATCTTAAAAGCAATGGTGATCCTACGTCAAGTCAGCGCGCACGGCAAAGAACTCCTCGATAGTAACGACCGCGCAAGAATCAAAGGTCTGAGTGTCCATGACGCCATTGACCTTGAGGAAGGCGTGAACGACGCGCCAGAGCTGGTGGACAAAAAAGCTTACGAAATGTTCACTTTGATGCAGGAATCCTCCGCAGACCTCTGCGCCTTATGTGGTAGACGTCTCGAAGAGCCAAATACCGACTCCAGTGCCACAGACCGCTATACCCCAATGGCGATCATACTTCCGTGCTTTGACGTACTTTGCCCCGACTGCTTCTCTGGTTGGAAACAAGCATTTGACAGTCAAAATGGGCCGTCATCCCACGACATTAAATGTCAAGTCTGTGAAGGGTGGATCCCTGTTGCATATTCTACCATAACCCCGGGGGCCCTACAGGACTATATGATTGACCAAGCTCAGGCAAAACAGAGTCGGAGACAAGCTAAGACTCTGGGAGAATACGAAGGACCGCATACGAAGACCAAAGCCCTGGTGGCACATCTCTTAAAGACAGCGGAGGAGAGCAAGGGTTTAGCAGATGAGCGTCCGCTCAAGAGCGTGGTGTTCTCAGCGTGGACCTCACATTTGGACTTGATCGAGATTGCGCTGAAAGATAGCGGCATCACGGGCTTTACCCGTCTGGACGGGACAATGACTCTATCAGCCCGCAATAAGGCCCTTCAGGAATTCCAAGATAACAATGACATTACCGTTCTTCTCGCGACCATAGGGGCTGGCGGTGTTGGTCTCAACTTGACTGCTGCATCCCGCGTGTACATCATGGAACCACAGTACAACCCTGCGGCGGTCGCGCAGGCTATTGATCGAGTGCATCGGATTGGACAGACGCGGGAAGTGACGACAGTACAGTTCCTCATGAAGGATAGCATCGAGGAAAAAGTTTTCGAGCTGGCCAAGAAGAAGCAACAGTTGGCCGATATGAGCATGAACCAGAGGAAACTTGATAAAAAGGAGGTGCAAGAGCAACGAATGAGTGAATATCGAAGCTTATTCAAGTGATTCTAGTTTTTTTTGTTTTACCCGCTCCCCTTTCCCCTCCCTATTTTCTTTCTTTCCCTTTTCATTTGTCTATCTACTTCTATTTTAATGCCCAGATGATAGAGATGGGAACTCCAATTGGTACAAAACATGGATACTGCCTGATACCCAATGACTTACACACGGCGTTGATATATCCCTTGTGGTTTTGTTTGCTTTTGCTGGCGCTTTTGATGAACACAGACTATCTACAGAGCATTAGTGATACACGGATAAATGCAATATCAGGAGTTTGAACATCCTCACTACATTTCTTTTCACGGAGGCGACGTCTTGTAGTAGGATTCATTTGTTGTCAATTAAATCTAAGGTTTTGTTCTTCTAAGGGGACATCCATTCGCTCTGCAAGATAGGCAACCCAAGACTGTCGCATACTTTATTCGTATACTCACCCATTAATTGGGTAGACTGATATTATACACGTTAAGTAGGCTTAGCATACTGGAACCCTAGTTATCGAATAAGACGGTTTAGCCTTTCCTCTCACCTTCGGCTAGCACTTGACGCATGCGGATTTAAGCACTCGACTTACAATGACGGGATGAAGCTTTGGATACTAGAATATGAAAGTTGTTGAAGGAGGAGTAAATCATTGACTTCCGGGATGCATCCATCCCGCAGTGCAGGGCTTGGCTTGGATTTGGCGGGTTGAACATTCCAGTAATTATAAATGAGGAAAGTCACTGATGCATTGAGTCTTGAAAGTTTGTTTAATTAAGGGTCATCGAGGCACTCCAGAATATCCGTACAAAAGTGAAAGTTGAGCTGTGAAGGCAATTTGCTAGGTTTTATGTTCAACCCTTCTGTCATGAAGAATGTACAAGTCACCTGGAAACCTTACTGGACAACGACAATTCTGATACACTGCAAACAGGCTCTTATGAGGGTGTTGAACCACTTTTATTAGAAGTACAGTGATGCGTCGAACTAATATGTCGCCAGCTCTTGATATCCAACAAAAAGGTGATTTCTCTCGCCTAAAGTAGAAACTGCTGACCATACTGAAGACTATCAGCTAAAATCAACCATACCAAAAAGACTTGAATTTGGCTACAATGAGCCTCACTGGTCAGCGCCTGCTCAGTGGGTTATTCTTCTATCTTTTAACGAAAGCCCTGATACCCTTCTACCACTGTCACTACCGAGTAGAGGACCCAAGACATAATGGCGCGTCAAAGATCTGCAGGGATAGACTATCGGCCACAGCTCACTCATGAGCGAGGTTCAAGCTAGGCTCAAAGATTTTTACCGTCAATTGGAGAAATTATTTGATAAATTCAGACTGTCGCCAATTCTCCGCCTGACAGATGTGGATATGCGGGATGGGTTTTGGACAGTAGAAGGAAAGCCAAAATGCGGATTGACTATATGTCCATGGCCTCAGGATGCAACATTCACTTACTGCTCCGAGCATTCTGCAGCCATAATTGAATATATCGCAGCCGACAAAAGCTGGCTCCCTGTTACTGCCAAGTGGACGCCACTTGTAACCGATGAGACGAGGCCCGGGATCAGCATATTGACGGAGTGGCATACCGGCAGGGCCAGAGACCTGTGGATTATCGATTTCGAATTTGAGACCCTAAGCAACGGCGCTTCGCCTACTCCTATTCAACTAGCAATAAGGCAAATCGACGGAACTCTGTTGCTAAAGGAGAACGTTGACTAAGCCCTAAGTCCCGAAGAGTTCATCGACAAATTATGTTCGTGGCAAAGACAAGCATTTAACGTATAAGTTCTTTCTACAAATTGTTACGGCTCTACCTAAGCAATGAATGGGCTGAAACCGAGTGAGATAAAGGCAAAGATTATAGACGAGCTTGGCTACAACCCTGGGAGAACGGAGATACTCTCTTGGTTTTCAGCTCTGGACATGCAATATTTTCAAAGATTACTTCGTGAAGGAGAGGAGCTTATAGTGCCGAAGGCTACTCATGCAACCTGCAAGAACTTCCAGAATGTCAATATTGCCATGATTTGCAAGAGTCCTCCCAGCATGTTGGCTAACCAAGGGAAAAGCGTTAACCCGCACTCATACGGACAGTGAAGCAGTGGTAGACATTGTCAAAGAGCTCATATCGTTGCTGTAACCAACATTTGAAGAGAAAGAGATTTATGGGCGTAGAAACAGACAATTGTGAGTCGGATGCTATTTCCGTTCTTTACAAGACCTGAGTAATAGATTAATCAAAGTGATAGCGGAATGGAAAAAAAAGATTGACAAGGACGGGATTCGAACCCGCGAAGTTTCCCACTGGTGTTCAAGTTGAACCTACTGTGGAGGAATTAGTGTCTGTTTGAGTGATAGAAATTCTCGGAACGGATAAACATACAAACCAGCGCCATAACCACTCGGCCACCTTGCCTGGAGATGTAACATAATTTAACTTCTTCGGACTGTACTGTTAACAAGGAGGTGGCAGGTATGATTTGCTCGTAGATCGTGTACTCCAGACAATGTAAAGCCCTAGCCAATCGGTGGATTCAAGTATAGAAAGCCCATGCTTTGTTCAAGGAATGATCGTTTGACTTCGACAGTGACATGGGATAGGATACTGTATAGAATTGACCTGGCATAACAACCATCTAACATGTTCGTCTTGTTCTGTCTAGTTCTGCTGTCTGGTATATTGAAATGGAATGAGATTACGTCCCAGCATGAATAGTTTCTTTTAGGATGAATAACCAAGACGTCCAGTTTAACTGTAATACTGCATTTTTCAATGCTTAGTAGGGCATTTGTATTGACTCACGTGACGAGCGTTGAACACACTGTTCTCCGGTGCTGTCAATAGTACATAATAAGTAGGGCGGTATGCATAAAGAGGCCAAGTTGAGAGTATTAACCCTTGGGAATCAAATATTCCAGTGACGATGCCCTGGAATATATTCATTTATAAATCAGATTGCATATCCTACCACCAAGTGATGCGTCTACATAAGTGTATTGCAATGCATGCATATACCATCCTCTCAGACCAAGTGATAAAAATTATGGGAAGAGGGGCATCAAGTCTATATACAAACATGGAGGTGATTCTTCCCAACCAAGGCTGCACCCCGCAGCAATAAGGACTCCTCATGCCGGTTGCCACAATACGCTAAATTAAAAGGTGATATCAAGATCATGATGACAGATGAAAAGAAACGAAGCCTTCAAGGCTAATATAAAGGACAAAAGATGAGAAGAGAACCAGGGCATGCCAACGTTCGTTCAGCACCAGGTGAAGACTGGATTCTTGCTTTTCACGGCTTCCAATCGCTCAACGATCACTTTGCGCTGGTTTCCCTCCATCCCTTCCGCAGCGGCATATCCAAGATCTCCTTCGAGATCGTCACTGCTGAAGATCAGCTGCGCTTGACCGCGCCCACTGGATATCGAATTGTGTTTGTGATGTTTGTTCCCGGGCCGAGGGGGAAGCGAAGGCCAGCTTTGGTCCACACTTCGTCCTTGAACCATACCATCAATACTATCTCGAGTAACCCTGTAATCGCCAATAGTGGCAGGACTGCCGTTCGGTGCTCTCCCTACACCAGGTTCGCGAGATCGGCCGCGTGACAGTTCAAATCGGTTCGGATTAGGAAGTTCGTTCGGAGATGACCCAAGGCCTAAGAGATCATTCTCGGGACCCGTACCCAGCGATATGGAAGCACCAATATCCATTTCTTCGTTGTCTGGATCATAGTCATAATTTTCGTAACTCTTTACCTTGCGCTTTTGAGCTTCCGTCGACGGTCCACGGAGCGGGATCGCAACTGGAACATCCACGAGATCGTCCCAGACGCACACGCGGGTTCTCCTTGTGAGTTCCAAGGGACCATGGTCATGCTGCTTCAACGTCTCTACAACATTCCAAGCCTGCCCCTTCATTACCGCGATCTGTCTCGCAAACATGCTCTCTTTGAAGTCGTCATCCTGCGAAAACACGCGCCGAAGAGCCATTTGAGTGCCGCTCCACCAAGCTGTCGAGGTTAATAGGGGTAAGAAATGGTCTCTCGTCTTTTGGGAAAAGGGCTGCCCAATCAACGAAACTGGAAGGAATAGCCAACCAAAAGGAAAGCTTCGCCACTAGAAAGTGTTAACAAATTAACTAGTATCAGGCCAATTCAAAAAATTACTTACAGCATCAGGATGTTTCCACGGCCAGGATAAGCTGTTATCAATAGCTCCAATCTGGATAGAAGCCTGGGGTTCCGATGCGTTCAAAGGAGTACCAGTGCGACTCACAGCCACCATGGCTTCATGTCGTCGGTAAGGAAGGGAGGTGTTTCTACGGTCTGAGTTGACTGAGACGGGACGAGCGGGAGGCAGGTGGTCATCGTCGTCCTGCTTAGTCCCGTTAGGTTTTGGCGGTTCAGCGACAATGGACACTTCTTCGGTCAAACTATCGATCTTGATCATCCAATTATCCAACCCACGGTCGGTATTGCGCATAATGTAATCCAGGATCACCAACTTCTCCAACTCCTCACGGAATGCCTGCTTAAGGGCTTCAGTCCAATAAAATCGCCGCTCTCTACTCTCCTCCCGAGGTGACGGGGTTTGTACATAACCGTTCCCGAAGTCATCTTCGTCTTCGTCATCTGACTGGATCCCGGAAGGACGGCAGGCCTCGTTCCAAGGGCGCTTCTTGCGCTTCGGGGCGTCTTCCGCGCGGAACCCAGTATTGGTCTGATCCGGCCAAGGATGGTCTCGCAGAAAGAGGTTCGCATCCTTATACCCCTTAAGGAAGACTTGAAAACTGCCCGCTTTAGGAGGGAGTGGGCGCTTGCCCATCCATGCCTTTCTCCGATCCCAAAAGTCGTAGTAGAACGATTTCGATGACAACCACACGATATCAGTATAGGGCACGAGATTGGTGCGTAGACGAGAGTCCAGTACATAGGCCGCTGCTTCCGAGACGTAGGAAAGGTTAGGGATAAGACATGCTCGACCGAAGAAACAAGGGAATAGATTTCGGTGAATCCATTTCGTCCATTTGGGATTGCGGGACGCATACGGCTCCTCATCTTTGGGTTTGAAGACTCCCACTACTTTGCCCTCACTGTTGCGCGCAAAGTAACTACCAGAGCTTCCCTGAGAAATCATACGAGGGTGCATTCCCATCCGTATGGCTGAATGAACGCTCTCTACGACTTCATTGAACTCGTCTCGGGCCCTTCGCGCCGCGCCTTCAACCTCATCCGACTCAAGTTCTTCTGCCGAGATCGGCCTAACGCCATTTGGGGGTTGGAACACGGAATGGTAGATTTCAAGCTTCTCTTCCTCTAAGGTCTTCCCTTTCACCTTGTTGATCTTAAATTTGGAGGCGATCTCTTCGGCCCACCGTTCGAGGCGCGCATTAATGGCCTTAATATCTACCCCGGAATTCCTGCGGTTTCGCCGAGAGTATCCACTTGGTCGCCGTCGATGTTCCGGGGGGGAGGACAAAATCGACTCATCCATTTGCGCACGGGACGAGATGGGAGCATATCGGGGCGCGGACTGGGAGACCGGGCCGAGCGGATCGTGTAGGTCATCGTCATCTGAGTAATCATACAAGTCATTGCCTCTATCCTCTTCTTCCTGGGCTAGACGGGCGTAACCCGAAGTCGCAGGTCGGTTCTTCGGCATGGTGTATCGGTGGTCTAATGGAAGGGCCGGGAGGCGAATACAGGTCGTTGCATCTGAAGGGAGACAAGCGTAAGGAAGAAAGGAATGATGGCACAGAAAAGAAAGTATTATAAAGTAGTAGTGAGTGAAGACAGTTAAGGCATTACTCAAGAACAGCAGAGAGAAAACAATGCAGAGGAAAGGGTTCCCTTAGGTGGGAGGAATTGCAGTGTAGGTGGTAAGTAAGAGTAAGAGATGAAGGGAAGCCAAGGCAAGTTGAACCTCCAATAGGGCCGCGGCCGTCATCCACTGCCAGTGGGAAGGGCCAACGCAGAAGGCGCTGCTTTACTGTACCGTACCGCCAAGTCCCGTGAGATGGATCAAGGAAGCGAATAAGGTGGTCTATATTCAGCCACAGGATGGATACTTTACCGTACCGCACCGCCACAGCCAATGTCCCGTGTGGCTCCACTGGAGCTTAAAAAAAGCCCCTGAATGTGCAAGAGGATCTTCTACTCTTCATACCCTTTCCGTGGCCGATTTTACGCAACCTCTCGCTTGTCAAGCAAGACGATCGAAAACCAATTGGCTGATCTCACATGCGGAATTACAGACCCTGGTTCAGTTATCTAGTTGCCTATCAAATCGTCTTATACAAAAGTGGTTATCTGGTTGTATACAACTTCATAAAAATCATTAGCACGATACGTATCTCGATTCGCATAGGAGGCATTCTATTTTACTAGTAGTAATGAATAAACATACCCCATCTAACGACCGTATCACATTTTGATAACGTTCAGAGGGGGATTGATAGACGGGCAGCCATGGGGCATTCCCCCGTGATATACTACCCAGATGCCGGGTCCTGAGCACGGTTCAACCTACAATTGAAGCCCTAACAGTCCTTGTTCCGGCTCATGCCCTCGGTGTTGAGTGATATTTTGGGCCAGGACGATCGATGCATAGATCTGTCTCACGATACTGAGTCCAATCTCTGTATCGTTCATGAAGATAGAAAATATCGGACCGGAAGACCATCTACTACCACGTGTAAACGAAAAAATTACCTGAGGAATGTCGCAATCCTCCTTCCTACCTGGGTTGATATATCTTTACGTGCCATCCCAGCTCTCTCGTCTCGACTTGGCCTTTACTGCGTCGAGAAATTACTTGAGGATGTACTCGAGGAAGTGAGTGTGGACATTGCTTCAAGCCGCCCTCTCCAGAACCAAGTAAGGAGGGGGGATGCAGGGGCGAGATGCGACTATCGCGTGGATTGTCTTTTCATTCATTCCTAGCTCTGCGTGTTGCATACATAGTCGCATGAACCGTGGAGGCAGGAAGAAGTACTGTGTAATAGGCAACGGTTCCAAAGGAGGCCTATAATAACCTAGATAACCATGCTAGATAGAGACAAAAACACAGTAATTATTGAGGTAACATTGATTGAAATTGATTAAATTCCAGCCAGGACCACACGAAGGGTCTATTTATCAAGATTGTTACTTTTCATTATTAACCCAAGCCAAGCATTGCTGTTCCCGCCGATAAATAACAATCGATAGTCTCCGAGTGACGCGCGATAGCGATTCCGATAATCAATCGATCTTTCTCCAGAACCTCTTCCACCTTTTCTCCGTCTCGTGTAACGAACTTCTCACCCACAACTGGACTTCTCGGTCCCATGAATTAAGAGGTAATTCTTCCCTCTGGTTCTCCTTCTAGTGAATCGGCTTTTATTTTCGATCAAACGGAGTTTAATTACCACTCTTTGTTGTCGCTCCTTACCATTGTCATTGCCGCTGAAATCTCCCTATCTCAACCCGTTAGACCTTTCCTTTCCTCACTTGTTTCTGCCTTGCTAACACCCCGTCGCCGAGAATAAGAAAAGAAAATATCGTTAGAGTATACATTTCAATCGCCGATTGACCTAATTTGGGATAAAAGCAAATTGGAAACATTCCACACCTTTTCGCCCTGTTTCTACGTGGCTGGTCCTTCGAACGACACCGATCTCCCTCGCGGTCGTATACCACAACCGTCTCATACTGCTTTCAATTCGGTCAATTCAGGCCGGATTTCTAGCAGTTTCTGAACGACAACATTCACAGTGGCTTCGCTTCTGTTCCGGGCGTCGCCCATCGACCCAGCCCTTCGTCCCCCGTCCCCGTCGAGTGCTCAGTCTCACGATCTCAAGTATAACAACCCTTCGGCGATTGATAGCCCGTCAGCATCTCATCAGTCGACAACGGATGCTGTAGTGAGCGCGTCATCGACATCATCTCAGTACTTCGGAACGCTTCCTGAATTTGGATCTTTGGACAAGAGCCCTGGTAGTAGTGATAGTAACGGTAGCAGCTTCCCCGGCTCTCTAGGCCCATCGCTCTCAGGGCTGTCCGCTCTTGCTTCGGTCGCCTCTGCGCCCACTTCCAATTTGCGGTATGTACATTGTCTGATCTCGAGCACTTTAATCGCCTGAGTGTCGGTCAATTCTACGCTTGTGTCTTACGAGCCGTATTGTCAATGGCAAAGGACAAACTCTGGTTTACTGATGGAATTTGATGCGAACAGAGGCTCTAGTAGTAATGCGCGGCCCATGACCAATATGACTTACGCGACATCTTCCCCAGCTGCCACAACTGGTGGACAAGGCAATAGTCCTGTAAGTTAAGCCAAAGTGTTTGATGTGATGATATTATTACCTTATAATATCTGTTGGATATTTTTGACGTATCTATGTGCTACCCCATCTTTTGATTTTTGATTTTACTTGATTTTTTTCTTGGTTCTTTTCTGGGGCGGCTGCAACAGTCCTTCCGAATCTGTTATCAGCAGCCGATGAGCGGGTCTTGGCACCGCACCACCCGCAGAGTATCGAGTCTTATCGCGCCAGCCCATCAAATCTCTCCCGATCTTATCAACCGTCGCTCTTTTCCCTCCATTCACTATCAGCGCCCATACCTCATCCACTTCGTTTGCTTCCACCTCCCTTTCTCGATTCCTTTCCCTCTATATATAATGGCGACTACATTAGCTGACCAGAAGCGCCCCCAATTACAGCCTGTGTGTCAGAATTGTGGCACTTCCACCACGCCTTTGTGGCGCCGGGATGAACTCGGCTCCGTCCTCTGCAACGCCTGCGGCTTGTTCCTGAAGCTCCACGGAAGACCCCGTCCGATAAGCTTGAAGACTGATGTGATCAAAAGTCGCAACAGGGTCAAGACGGCTGGCCAGGGCCCGAAGCGTAAGGTGAGCAAGGAACCCCGAAAATTTTTCTATATTCTTCGTTATCGCTAGCTGTACTTCGTGGTACAATTTGCTGATAAGTTCATCGCTCCCAATCAGTCGACCAGCGGTGTCGATGCAAATGGACTCCACCCTTCGAGATCAGAGGCCGGCACTCCCCCACTTGTGTCTCATGGATATCGTCGCGCGTCGCGGAAGATGTCCCCAGGCCATTCGGACGGATCCAACTCGCCAGTCTCCCGCACAGAGACACCCGGTCTTTCTCAGATGCAACAAGCGCAGCTACCGCCGCAGCATAACTCCAACATCGCACCACAGCACATGTTTGATAGCGTTACCCTAGGAGATCATAGTCTGACAAACGGGCTTTCGTCTGGACAATTACGCCAGCCGTCCCCCACTTCGACCTCTGCCGCTATGGATCGCCATCCCGAGTCCCCGCAGACTGTTGAGGGACTCCTTGCGGCGAATACATCGTTGAAGACCCGCGTGCGAGAACTGGAGTTCGTCAATGACCTTTTCCGAGGCCGAGTTACCGAACTCGAACAGAGCGACGCAGCGGCGCGCCGGTCCGAAATGATCGCTCGAGACTCAGAATCGCGCCTCAAACGAGCTCTGGAAGACGCCCAACGGCGTGAAGAAGATCTTAAACGTCGGGTGTCTGAATTGGAGCACCATTTCGGTGAACAAGTCAACCATAACAATACCGAGGGCAATGACAGTCCCAGTGAGCCTTTGGCAAAACGGATGAGATTATCTGATGTGGTAGATCAGCCCTTCACTTCTCCTACCAAATCACCAAAGAGCTTCTAACCATAGGGATTCCAGGGTTCGAACGACGGTTCGTGATTCCTCGCTCCCGTTTGATTCGGGCAACAAAAGAAGCGCAGCGGCTTTGCTGAGTCCTCTGATCTCTCTTGGTCTTATTGATACCCTTTACGTGTCTTGTCCTTCGGCTGGATGTATATCGGATTAAACTAATAACTCTCATTTCAATACTTTCAATTCTTTCCTTCGCCTTTTGCTTCTCGAAACATTTTGCTCTTGGGTTACCGAGTAGCGCTGTGAACCCCGGTATGGGACGGAGGAGATCACCTAGGGACAGCAACCGCAGAGTCACGAAAAGTCTCGGCAAAAGGAGAAAATACTACATGGGGGCAGCTTTGTGCAATTTTGATTTTATGTGTTTACTATTCCCATTTGAGTCGATATCACTTTATGTTTGTTTTTTTCTTACAGTCTAGCCTAAGATCGCCGGAGATCAGGCTTACGATGTGGGCCTGATGACGATCGAGAGTTGCAAGCAGGACTGCAGTGGTTGTTTACGTGGTAATTGAATACTATCCTTTCTTGGAGATGTTTGAGAACTCGTCAGGGACATGGCCAACCCGGAAGTTGAAAAAATGACTGCTGTTTGAAAACTTGATATTTCTGTTGCTTTTAAAAATGTGTGTTCATTCCATTCTACCGTGTTCTTTTTAGCTACTTCTCTTTTTTAACTCTTTTGGTGTGATCCTATATAGTGTATGATGTGTGAATGCCCAATCCGGCCATTTATCGTTACTTGTTTTATCTTATCTTCCCCTGTTTATCTATTATCTTCTACCAATTGTACTTCTTCCTTTGACACTACGTTCGGTTATCTTACCTCGGCTATTGGCTTCAGTCGGTCGGGCAGGAAGGTTTACCTCTTATACTGACTAATCGTTGTTTACCCCCTGCTCTCTCGGGGGGAAAAGTGTGGTGCTTGGGAATCAAAAATGAATGTGCATTTGGGACATGTTTCAACTATATACATTGGGGGATATTAACCCTTTGAAAACATTTGGTCTGGCGATGGAGCGTTAATTATCAAGGAAAGTGCAGAATGAATGATCCCATGAATGAAATTATAGCTCTCCCAACAACCGACCCATCCATCTATAACCCGGTAGTGACAAAGGAAATGTGAGTTCAAGATAATCGAAGGTACCGCTAAGACCTAGGTATTATGGCAAAGAAAAAGAAAATACGCAAAAATTGGCCTTTCAGCCAGCCAGTCAATTTCGGGAAGTGGAGGAGGAGAAACATATAAGTCTCCAACTAGGCAAGACGGTCGTGCTCGACTTTCTTGCGCATCGCTCCATGGATCTGCTTCTCGCGCAGAATACTCCATAAGCATACAATCACACCGGCTACCCCGGAGAAGAACGTCGTGTAGTACGCGTTCCGGTAGCAGTTCAAGCCGTCGGGGCATTCACGGTCCCCATCTGGGCCAACTACGGAGTGATGGTCGTAGATGCTGCCATACAGCAGGTTGAAGACATTTCCGCTCAAAACGGGGGCAAGGGTCATCACACCCCAGTTTTGGGAGAGACCTCCGATACCGAATGTATGGGCTACCAGGGAAGGGAAGACGCCAAAAAGGAACCCGTAGGCGACGCCGGTGAGTCCCGAGACAACGATTAACTGGTGCGGGTTGGAGATGGCGGCTCCTGCTAGTTGGGTGATTGTGAATACAACTGCCGAGATGAAGAGACACCAGAATCGTGACATGTCGAGTTTCTTGACTAGCAGATCCGATCCAATCCCTGGTGGTTGGGATTCGTCAGTAGATGCATGAAGATACGTATGTTATGTTGCGGCACATACCGCTGCAGAGACGGCCAATGAAATTGCCAAATGACAGCACGGACACATGCATGACCTGCCTTTGTTGGATGAATCTGGGTGTAGCACTGTCGTCATAATGGTTCCACAGCGCCTTGGCCTGCGGGGATTAGTATACGGACGAAATGTGACTGCGAGAGGTTTGTCTTACGCTGTTGCCAATATTACTGACTGATGTTAGCATGCAATCCGAGAGAAGTGAGAATGATCGAGAACATACTTGATCGTCATCAAGCCAATACCAGAAAGAAGCGCCATTGTCAAGAAAAGTTGCCAGAATTCTACTCTGGGGAGCATCGCCAAGCCTCTAATGTCTGGATGAGGTGAGCCGACGCCAACATCAGACAGAGCATCATCGTCCTCCCCGCCATGTTCAACCTCCCGAGAATGCCGTGAGGCGCTTTTGGATACCAACGAGGACGTTTCATCCATGTCGGGATGATAGCCAGGAGAGTGGGGGTTCGACATGACAGATTGCGACCTTGCGTGCATCGGGGAGTGGGTTTCAAAAGCTGTAGAACTCTGCATACCTGCTTCGCCAGACTCATCTGGAACATAACGCAAATCGGTGGACCTTGTCTTATGTAGCCGGTTGGACTCGCCTCCCGGCGACCGATTCCGTGATAACGGGATGTACAATTCAGTTGGAGGCATGATATGAAGGAGAGGGATGGAGACAAGGTTTAGGAGACAGGTTCCCACCGCCAATAGAAGAAGGAACCGGCCAGTATCATCTTTGAAGATCATAGATGACATGTTCGACCAGAAGAACGCGCTCAGGCCGAAAGCCGCTAAGGGAAAAGCGGTCGCCGTTCCTCGATGATTGGGAAAGTTCGAAGCGGCTATATTCCACGGATCTTAGTTCCGAATATATGCAAAATAGAGGTCAACACACACCTGTCTTGATTGAAGCTGAGAAAGCGGAACAACTCCCCAGCCCGGTCAGGAAAGAGAAAAAGGATAACACGGCAACTCCAAGCGACCCTTGCCCATGTTCATAGGCTGAACTCGTGAGACACAATCAGCGCGTGCATCAAATTAGCATTGGTGAATGTAGACAGACCCGAGTATATAGGATAATAGCCTATACCGAGGGCTATAGCACCCAGAAAAGTTGTGAGCCGCGGACCTCGAGCATCCGTTAATAATCCCAGTGGAACTCCCGATGCATACATCCCCAAATTTCCGGCGGCACCCTATGTAACGTAAGTACCGAGATATATCGGCTTTTCCGAGGGAAACGGGAGAGCTTACTATAAAGTTGCTTTCGGTTGAGGAAATCTTCATCCGAGACGCAAATTGGGGTGCCCATGCTGAGTATGCATACTGCAAATCAATCAGTCATCTTCTTTCATATATCATAGTTTACAAGAAAAAGCAGAAGAGAAAGATCTAGATAATACATTGGTTCCACAAGCCAGGGCTACTAGTGTGCCGGCGACAACGGAGATAATGCGCTTAGTTTTATGAGTCGAGTCCGCCATGATGAACTGTCACTGTGGTGTCGCGCACCCCACTTATAGAGAGCGAAGGGGTTCTTTAATAAAAGATTTTTGATCCCCCCTTCACAGACACAGCGTGGGGAAAGCAATTGGGGATTGAATGGGAGGGGGAAGTCCCAGATAAATGCCGATGCTTCGGCGAATGGAGAAGATAAAGCTTATCACCGTCGTAGACGTCAAGAAAGCCAAATGGGAAGGGAACCAGCAACGAATGAATGTAAGGGATGGTATGGTATAAAACCGAAAGGAGGGAGAAAGGAATGACACTTCAATGAATGTAGAAAAGAAAGTTGACTAAAAAGAAATAAGAAAAAAAATAAGGAGGGGAAGAAATTATGAACAAGGCCTGGGTGAGAAGCACGCGACGACAGAAGACAAAGTGGCCGCTGGACTCGTAATCGCTGGCGAACTAAACGGGGTCATCATTCCCCATTTCTGGAGATTTTCCTGGAGGTACAACCCGAACTTACGTACATACATACAGGAAGTACTACAGGTACAGCCTTACAACTTTACAATCCGTCGGGCCTAACCCAGTCTAGCCTCCCGGCCTGCGTTAGTGGGGTGGTTGGCACTGATAACTACTCGCTTATGTAACCCATACCTGCACATGACGAAGGCGGCGACTCTCTCAACGGTCGCCTGCATCTCCAGCGCATCATCCCATCTCGTCTACCTCAAAACATTCAAAACACCTTATATAAAATCAAAACACCTTATATAAACAACGAAGTGGACTCGATTTATTGGAGAGTTTAGTTACATTCCCTAGAAGGGAATCGCAACATCATGGGCGCTCTACTATCTCTACCGCTCTTGGCTGTACCGAGTGCCGGCACCGTACGTACATCTTCATTGCTACCCGATATGACCTCAACTGACGTCGATCAAGCTGATAACCCTTGCAACTTCGTGTTGCGGCGCTGCAACTTGTTCAGCAGTATGCAGTGCGTGCGGGAAGTTTCAAAACAGGTAAGTGCTTTAACTTGCTGGGTAATGATGAGGAAAGTCACTGACATCCGGGGCCCCGGGTTTGCAGTATGGCCACGAGAATCGCCTACGCCTTCATACTTCTGATCAATTCAATCGTTTCCTGGATTATGCTTACACCATGGGCGCTTAAAAAGTTACAACATCTGACCTTGGACTATATGGAAATACGCTGCGACGACAAAGAATGCCATGGTTGGGTCGCAGTCCACCGTATCAATTTCGGCCTCGGTCTCTTTCATTTGATCCTTGCGCTGTTCCTCCTTGGAGTAAGAACATCCAAAGATGGCCGCGCGGTCCTTCAGAATGGATTTTGGGGTCCAAAGATCATTCTGTGGCTCGCCTTTGTGGTCATGTCATTCTTCATCCCGCAGTCGTTCTTTTTCGTCTATGGCCATTACATCGCCTTCATCTGCGCTATGCTCTTCCTGTTATTGGGACTTATTCTTCTAGTGGATCTTGCACACACCTGGGCTGAGGTCTGTTTGCAGAAGATTGAGGATAGTGACTCTCAGCTCTGGCGTGGGCTACTCATCGGCTCGACGGTTGGCATGTACATTGCATCAATTGTGATGACCGTCTTGATGTATTGGTTCTTCGCTGACAGCGGATGTGCCATGAACCAAGCCGCGATAACGGTAAGTCCTTCATCACTAGTCATGTTTGTCGCCCTGGATCCAGGCTGACGAATCAGGTCAACCTCATCGTCTTCTTGATCATTTCTTTTGTGTCCATTCAACCGATAGTACAAGAGTCGAACTCGCGGGCCGGCTTGGCTCAAGCAGCTATGGTTACAGTCTATTGCACGTATTTGACCATGTCGGCCGTTTCGATGGAACCAGATGATCGCCACTGCAATCCGCTAGTGCGCGCTCGTGGGACGAGAACGGCCAGTATTGTTTTGGGTGCCATCCTTACAATGGCGACCATCGCATACACGACAACACGTGCAGCCACTCAAGGTTTCGCATTAGGGTCCCAGGGCGGTCACAACTATTCACCACTGGGGGCGGATGACAACGAGCATGGTCTGGTGACCCAACAGCCAACCAGTCGCCGTGAAATGCGTGCCGAGGCTCTTCGTGCCGCCGTCGCTAGTGGTAGCTTACCCGCCAGTGCACTAGATGATGACAGCGACGACGAATCTGATGACCTTAACACTAAGGACGACGAGCGAGGATCGACGCAGTATAACTACTCGTTGTTCCACGTGATATTTTTCCTGGCGACGACCTGGGTGGCTACTCTACTGACCCAGAATTTGGACACCGACGTTGAGACCACAGATGGTCTTGCCGCCGTGGGGCGAACCTACTGGGCCAGTTGGGTGAAGATCATCAGCGCTTGGATATGCTACGCGATTTACCTGTGGACCTTGATTGCTCCAGTGGTCCTGCCCGAACGTTTTGGTGTCTACTGAAAGCATTAACCACCGTTAATTGCTTTAATTATACGACGGTGTTGGGTGTTCAATAGCAATGTCATTATACCAGTGTCCTCGGTCCATTCGTTTCCTGGACTGTTGTGTAGCTTACTGAACGATGTCGCAGCTCTGACGAATGAGTCTGTGTATTATCAAATCCATGTAATTGCGATAACATGTTACATCGGTTGTTGTACAACTATAGATAGCAGTAGTGGTTGATCCTTGTCGGAGATTATCTTATCTTGTCAGGTGCTTAGTGATCACGGCATCGCGTAAAGTGGCCGACAACCGCGTCCCTCGCGTTGCACGTCAACCAATCTTCACCATGGGATGAGTATGGCAACCATCAAGGCCATCGAGGCCCGTTCGGTATGTGCATGAGCTCCATGGAACTGCAAATGAATAAACAATTCCTAATGCGATCATGCGGCGCCCTGTCAGGTTCACCAAATCCAATCTGGCCAAGTCATTGTCGACCTTTGCTCCGTTGCTAAGGAGTTGGTCGAAAACAGTCTCGATGCTGGTGCCACATCCGTCGGTATGCATCGCTTATATGTTTTATATCGTTAAAATACACCTAGATATGCTTGGAATGCAATAAAAAGTGACTGATCCGTCTTTCGTGGCAGAGGTCCGGTTCAAGAACAATGGTCTAGACTTGATCGAGGTGCAAGACAACGGCAGTGGAATTTCCCCGGAGAACTACGAGAATGTTGGTAAGTATTTTGCCTGCCTCTCTATGATACAGAGAGTATCTAATTCTTCTTTATACTAGCCCTCAAACATTACACGTCTAAGCTTTCTTCCTATGAGGATCTATCGCAGCTACAAACATTCGGTTTCCGCGGCGAAGCACTATCGTCTCTTTGCGCCCTATCCGAGTTCCATGTTACCACCGCCCAAGCCAACCAGGCTCCCAAAGCTAATCGTCTTGATTTCGAAATATCCGGAAAATTAAAGAAGACGCAGATTGTCGCGGGGCAGAAGGGCACAACGGTGTCTGTAGAGGGGTTGTTCAAAAGATTACCAGTGCGGCGCCGAGAGCTTGAGAAAAACATCAAGCGGGAATATGGTAAGGTTTTAAACCTTCTCCATGCATACGCCTGCGTCAGCACAGGCGTGCGCTTCAGCGTCAAGAACACTATGGCGAAGACCAGGAATGTCGTGGTCTTCTCTACAAATGGCAACCAGACAACAAAAGAGAATATTGCCAATGTTTATGGCGCGAAGACTCTACTAGCGCTAATCCCGCTTGATCTGACACTGGAGTTTGAGCCATCTGTCGTTGGAAAGCGAGCTGCTGCGGGAAAGAAGCGAGATTCGAATAAGATCTTCGTTCGCGGCCATGTATCGAAGCCGGTGTTTGGCGAAGGCCGGCAAACGCCTGATCGTCAGATGTTCTTCGTGAATTCTCGTCCCTGTGGATTGCCGCAGATAGCGAAGGCGTTCAACGAGGTCTATAAATCTTTTAATGTTTCTCAGTCGCCATTCGTTTTTGCGGATTTTCACATGGATACTAATGCATACGACGTCAACGTTTCCCCGGACAAACGCACAATTCTACTACATGACGCGGGGTCTTTGATTGAGTCACTTAAAGCGTCTTTAGCGAAATTGTTCGAATCGTCGGATCAAACGGTTCCCCAGTCTACTGTTGGCAATCTCAAGCCATCGACTACCAAACCACAGCCCGCGAAATTGCAAGGTATCTTGTCTCGTATGCCCTCATCTGGATGCGCAGAAGTGGCAGAAGATGAGCAATCAGAATTTGATGACAGGGAAGACGGTAGTCAAAGTCGGCTCAGTTCGCAAAGTAGAATGAAAAGCTTTCTGACTAATCTCGGTTCGTCCCCTAGGGGTGGATCGGGCATTCCCTCGCCTCCTACCAACGGGGCTAAGGAACATGCTTGCGAGCCGACTTTGTTACCTTCAACACCTTCTATTCGACGCAAGCCAGAACCATTCGCAAGGGATGATCAGCTTTTCGTTTCACAAGAGTCATCTGAGGATGAAGATGAGAATATAGCGCCCGAGCGCTCCGGAGGTGATTCGCAGATTGATGATGACGACCATACTCCGGAGAACAGTACTCTTCCTAACTCGCAGCAGATAGACACGCAAACACGAGGGTCACCCATGGAAACCCCCAATACCATACAGAATGCGTTCGACCGGATACGGCCAAGACGGGTGCCAGTTGAGATGGCCACCATCACCATCGGAAACAGAACCGTGACATCCATGGTAGGCAGTGGTATGCCGAGAAAACGTGATATAGGATCTGTCGATACTGTTAGCCATTCGACTCGGAAAAGACGTATACATACTCCGTCTCGTCCCAGTATATTCGGCAAACACATGAGGGATTTTGCAGCGCCCGGCTCACAGTTAGAACGAAATGCGGACAATGAGTCCGAAGAGGAGGCGGACGAAAACGACGCAGGGGGCGAGGAGGAAAAGGAAGAGGAAGAGGAAGAACTTGGTGATTCTCAGTCTTTTACTCCTTCAGATCAGGGGAGTGACCGTCTGCATAACGAAATAGGTAGCCAAGCTCAACCTGATGATGAAAACAATGATGAAGCCATCATGTCACAGCAGAGTGGGGTACCAGCAGAAAAGGCTTTGGACGATGAAGAAAAGAGGAAACATGAAGAAGCCGAAGTTCAGCGGCTAATTCGAGAAGCAGAAGAAAAAGCCAACTTGCCGCAGGAAAGCAATATCAACCGTGCAAACAAGCTGAACAAGGGCGCCACTCAGCGCGATTCAACGGTCAACTTGGTAGGCACAATCGACGGGACACTTTCTAGAATCCAGCTCCAGATGGATAGGCTGCAGGATAGCCTTCGCTTGTACGGCTCAGGTGCTGTACATTCTCGAGATGATGCTGAGGCTGAGAATTCACAAGAGACTGCTGAGGAGCGTTTGTCGTTGACGGTTTCTAAGGATGATTTTGGCAAGATGCGGATTGCTGGTCAATTTAACTTAGGGTTTATCCTGGCTATGCGGTCCTTAGCAGGTGGTTCTGATTCTACCTCATCTATTTCAAAGGATGAACTTTTTATCATCGATCAGCACGCTTCGGATGAGAAATTCAACTTCGAGCGACTGCAGGCGGAAACCGTGGTGCAGAACCAACGACTCGTGCAACCAAAGCAACTGGATCTGACCGCAGTTGAAGAAGAAATTGTGATCGAGAATCAATCTGCATTGGAAAAGAATGGGTTCATTGTAGAAGTCGATGATAGCGGCGGCGAACCGATCGGTCGCAGGTGCAAATTGATCTCGCTGCCCCTGAGCAAGGAAGTTGTATTTGGCATACGGGATCTGGAGGAACTTATTGTCTTGCTTTCTGAGATGCCGGCGAGCAACGCAACGTCGGACACGTACGTTCCACGGCCGAGCAAGGTGCGAAAGATGTTCGCTATGCGAGCGTGTCGGTCTAGTATCATGATCGGAAAGAACCTGTCCCAGAAACAAATGAGCAAGGTGGTGCGAAATATGGGCGCGATTGACAAACCATGGAACTGCCCACACGGTCGCCCGACTATGCGACACTTGATGAGCTTGGAACGATGGAACGAGTACGATGAGTTTGAGTGCGATGAGGAGAGTGATTCCGACGATCGTCGGTCTTGGTCAAATACGTTGGATGTCTGGAGGGACTACGTCAACGAAATGGCCGATGATGAAGAAGAGGGTGGAAGTGGAAGTGAGGATTAGGACGAGGATACCACGAGTTAGGGTTGATTTCTTTTTGGCTGCGAGACTCAGCTATCTTCCGCTATCTAGAACAATGAAATATAGGATTGCATTAGTATATACCTGCGTCCTACCTACGGATGTCAATCTGAACTCTATTCCCAACTGCATCCCACCATCAACCCTGATCCAGAAATAATAAACTACTTTCCCCAATGCGATCTCAATCTCAATCTCACCACCAAGAAAACCACCCTTTCCCCCCCTTCCCATCCTTCCCACTACCGCCTTCAACAACCCCATTTACCCTCCCATCCCGAATCTCTTCACCCTCATTCCCTCCCTCATGCCCATGAACACCAACCTCCGTCTCCCTCTCCTCCGCCTCCCGAATTGTCTCCTCAACAATCAACAAATCCCTCTCAATCATCTCCGCCCAGTTCTGCACGTCCCCAATCTCCTTCAACCCCTCCCTTGCCTGATCCGCCATCCTGGCAAGCTGATCATTCTGCTTCGCAAGCTGCTCCGTCGCACGCCGCACGTCTTCCTCCTGTTTGTCGAGGACGGAGGAGTTCTCGTGGAGGGTGCGGACGCGGGAGCGGAGGGCGGTGTCGTAGTTTGCGCCGGCGGAGCGGAGGGAGGCTGTGAAGGCTGTTTTAGCTTCGGTTGTGCGTTGGGTTGGTTCTGGTGGTGATGATGATGATGTTGGTGGTGTGGGTTGGTTTGGTGTGGTGGGTGAGGTGGACATTTTGGGGGGTGTTGGGGGTGTGGTCGGCTGGTTTATATAGATGTGTGTTTTGAGGTTGTGAGATTGGTATATATCGGTGATGGGTATAGATTTGATCATGGAGTGGGTGAGATGGGGTCGGGTTCGTCATGTAGCTTTTGTATGGAGTGGCTTTGACCCCACTTGTGGGTTACGCTAAGAGGTGTCGTGCAGGTGAGGTGCATGAAGTACATTGTTGTCCTTAGATGGGGACCGAGAGCCTGAGAGGTTGGTTGGTTTATATGTCTTTTGTTTGGCCTTGGGAATTGTAGGGTATGAGATATTGTGGTATACAATCGAGTTCATAATATGTATACCTATATATGTACAAATGCTCAATATATACTAAAAGTTAAGAAAGTATTCATTTATATAGTAGCTTGATTAACCTCCACGCCCGCATCACGAATCCCCTCCAAGGCCCATTGCTCCCATTGCCCCTCACCTTCTCGGACTATATCCAACGGTGTCTGTCCCTCCTTGTGAGCCTGGTAAAGCAACTCAAGGGCTTTCCGAACAAAGCTCGACACAGTGTGTCGATACTGTTCTCGAGTAGCTGGGAGGGTAAATTCCCTCGCAACCAAGTAGTAGAGGGTATTGTTGCCCGCATCGTCGACGGCCGTGATATCAGCCCCTTGGTTGTATAATGTCGTGGGGCGCGTGGTATCACCCTCGGAATAGTTCGCGGGCTTGATGTACTTTGGAGCTGGTTCTAAGAGGGACCAGCGCATTGCAAAGGATGTCGTGCCGACACTGCAATTTGATGCAGTTAAGAGAAGTGGTCGCCCCTGGGCATGTCGGCGCTCGACATCCAGGTCCGGGATTTCAAGGAATGGCTGGATGATTCCTCCATGCTGGAAAATTTGGTGTATGATTGTAGTTTCGTCACAGCAGGTTCGGAACGGGTCGGCTCCCTGCCCTAATAAGTACTGAATCAACTCGGTTGCTCGGTCTCGGGTGTACTTTTCATTGAAGCCGGGCATAGCTAGATAGTGAAGAGGATGGAGGGCAAATTTTATTAGACTGTTGTTGTGGAACCGATGGGTATACCACATACTGTCCTCTTTCTGTAGGGTAGTTGTGTTGCAGTTGATACCACGTTCTAAGAGAAATGATAGAACGTCTAAGTTTACGTAGTCAAGACAAACGAACATTGTCCGGTTTGTGCAGGTTTCTAGAGACGCTCCATTATCAAGCAGTAAACGAAAAAGCTCAATGTCGTATGTCGCTAGACTTAGTGGAGTGAAACTGTTCTTGCTAGGAATATTGGGGTCAGCGCCGGCTTGTAGTAGGACCTTGACTATTTCCTTTCGGTGAGGTGACTCGGATAATGATCTGTGTACTGCATTGGACAATGGAGTGCTGCCATCGGCACGTTGCAGGATTGGATCTGCACCATGCTGAAGCTGATATCGAACCGCCTCGGTGTGCCACCACTGACCTCCTTTGCGAGGTAATGCAAAGCGCTTTCGCCTGGTTTGTAGGCGCGTCCCAGCCTGATCTCTGATTGAAATGGAAGTCTGGGCTTGACCACCATGTTTGATTGGAACTGGACGTTAACATCCGCCTTGAAGTGTTCAACAATCAATTTGATCATCTCGACATTGGGAATAGGTCGCTCTGCAGCTAGTAGAAGGTATGGCATGAGTATCTTCTTGAATCTGTTCATCCCGCCGTTAATCCAGCCACCCTCCACCATGAGGCTTACAATACGTTTAAACAGATCGGTAAAGCCCCATCTCGCAAGAGTCTCAAGGATCTCGGGGAGAGCAATCTGTACATGAGCAGCTGTTGCATGTTTCTCCAGTCCTTCGTTTAGGGCATTGTATTGCCCTAGAAGCAAAAGACTAGAAACGGTGTGATGGCTGACATAGTCGCTGAAGCTCCCGACGACGACGCCCGCAAGGTGCTGAGAAGCTAGAGTGAGCTACATCTGTCGGAAATCTGGGAACCGTCGACCTTTTACGTCATTTCCATCCATGAGACGTCCAAGCTCCGTTACCATCTCTTCTGAGCCACAGAATATGGCATCGTCCATCAGAGACCTCTGGGACGGCTCTCGACTGAGAGTGGCTCCATGATCGACGAGAGCTCGAAGAACCTCGGTCACATTTGTTGTGTCATTTTCAGAGGTCATTTCCGGTCTCCCAATGGCTTTTGGTTGGCCGTTATTTAGTAGCTACGGTAGATTGGGCCTTTCTCATCTTTTAACAGTATTCTGGCGGCCATGGCCTTGCTGTCAAGCTCAGGGAGTTCTGATACAACCGGCCATCTGCGCTCCTCTCTGGGATACTCGGCACAGCTATTAAGAGGAGACTTTCCACGCCCAATCCTGTTGCTAGATTCCGCGTTAACGTCAGCTCCATGCTTAAGTAGCAGTAATACGGTGTGTCCAGTCTTCCTGACCGACATGCATAGGGAAAGCTGGTTGATCGACGTATAGTGCTCGAGTAGAAGCCCTACGATATTGGTCTGGCGTGCCGTGGCCGCAATATGGAACAGATTCCTGCCATCACCGGTTGTCGCAGTGGTATCCGCACCGAGATCAATCAACCTAGCTGCCAATGTCTCGGAACAGCTAGCTGCTAGATGAATTGGCCGTATGCCATCTTTATCCGCTATGTCTAATGCTGCTATCAGGCCCGCACTGAGAACAAGATCAATCGCTCGATTATTGCCAGACACTGTAGGTGAGAACATATAGTCTGATACCTGGCTGCACAAGAGCTACAGCTGTGTCTGACCTTTGAAGTTGACCTGGGTAGGCGAAACTCCCACATACAGCAGCTTTCGAATGATATCTATCTCACTTTCATCCCTAAATAAGGCGAAAGCCGCCGCAAGACAATGCAGAATAGCATTGCCTTCGTAATTCATAAGATTTGGGTCGGCTCCAATGGATAATAAGAATTCCAATGCTTCAGTTCCTCGTTTCCCGTGTCGGCGTTGATAATGCAACACGCCGTTGCCCTTGTAGTCTTGTGTGTTAATATTAGCTCCTCGCTGATAGCCGGGTTCCCTTTGCTGCATGATGCATGCTAGCAGCGTGCGACCTTGATTATATTTACACTCGAGGTTCGCATCAGCAACGAGAAGGATATCCAATGCATCCTCAATCCATTCTGCAGGACCATCCACCATGTGAATGGGACACTTTCCCTCGAAATTCCTCTGATTGACACACAGACCCTCCTTAAGCAGCTCAGATATCGTCTCATTCCCAGGTCTATGCTTACCCACGACGAGGTGTAGCAGTGTGTTTCCTTCGGCGTCAACCTCGTCCCACCTTGAAACATGAGCCCGGAACAGGGACAAATCACCTAGTTGACCCGCGAAGCAATGCAAAAGAGTCCAGCCATCCATTTTTTCTTTTCACATCAGGTCTCGCTCCGTGGGCTAGGGATAATCGAAAGATATCTTCTGAATCGTGTAAGTCAAAGAGATGGAAAGGTGTAGATCCAGAGTCGTCTACAGCATTCACATTCGCGCCGCTTTCTACGAGCAACCGTGTAAAAGGTAATCGGTTATGAACAGAATAATGTAGAACTGTCATTCCGGTTTCGTCCGGGGCATTTAGGACACATCCAGCACGAAGAAGCAGGGATAGTAGGTGTGGAAAGACCTCGACGGGGGTTGGGCCTAGTTTCCATCTCGTTCGAAGTGAATTGAGAAACACATGAAGTGGTGTGAAGATGGCTTCCTTATTGGACTATGAAGGCGAATCAGACTTCTCCCGCGACTTCAAAAGCGCATCGGCCCCGTGGTCTACGAGCAGGCTGACCACTTCTAGGTGTTGGTTATCTGCGGCGATGAAAAGAGTTGACATGCCGTCTTTTATAGCATTGACATTTGCCCTGGGACATTCTAGTAAGGCTTTCACGATTGACACTTCTCCGGATGCGCAGGCATCACAGAGTGGAATTGAGATCCTCAGCAGATGCGGTAGTAATTGCTTCCCTCGGTGATTCAATCGAGTTTAAGGCACATGCGGCCTGGATAGTGAGCGGTTCATCTGACATCTCAATTCTGAAAGATTAAAAGAGACGATATGATGTATGTATAAGACACCAGATTTCTGAGATTTGGGGGGCATCGGCATGTTTAAATGGTCTAGGTGGGGAGGTTGTACTGATGCCCAGGGTCGTCAGGCTCCCGAGTCCCGGCACGTTCGGCAGCCTAGGGAGCCTTAACCCCAAGGCTAACCTAGTTCTGCCTTGGGGTTGCCTGAGACATTGTATCATCCTTCAGGAAGAAGATAGAACTCCATCGGCTTTCATAAGAATTGTATAGTTACTTCCAAGAGCTCTTACTAATAACGAAGTTTGAGAAGACTACTTCCCAAACTTCCTTGGGAAGTAGGGTATGAAGAGCATGTAAGCAGACTCCTCCGGCGAATTGTAGGCGTTTTACATATTTGCCAGCCATATACGCACCTCGGATTGCACATCATCAGGTTAGCAGTAACCCTATGTCCCGAGCCGAAACCAGAACAGAAAGTCTTAAGTCTTACAGCACACAGGATGGCACAGGGCAAGCCAAGCAAGCATATTTAAGCTCCATCAGAATTGGTAGTAGATCCAAAATATACAAGGACTAAAATCATCAGACGGAAAGAACAACAACAATGTCCGCCCCTTCCGCACTACTCGAGAACATCACCGGCGCTTGTTCTCTCGTCATATTGGTCTGTGAGTCAACAGGCGAGGAACACGTTCTCGACCACCATCCTTTCGGCGAAGAAGCCAAAGGCGCGATCATGTAAACCGACGGCGAATGCGTATCAGCGCAGATGATGCGCGCCGGGGCTCCTCGGAGCGCCACCAGCGGCTTTCTCGAAGAGTCACAGGAAGAACTGGCCGAGATTATGAAACACTACCTGGCGTACTCGGGTCGCTACAAGATATCCGAGGTGGATGGCGCCCCTCTTCTAAGACACCATATTGATGTGTTTTAGTACCCGAAATGGCTTGGGACCGTGCAGGAACGTAGGCCTTCTTTGCATGATGATATATTGGAGTTGAGTACGGTCAACACGGTGCAGAAGAATGAAGAGAAAACTAAGTGTTTTTGACCAGGAAGTGATGGGATTGGGCTAATGAGATGTCGTATTAGGGAGCGCCTCAGCACTGGGTTTTGCCGTGGAAGAAGGTGAATGAGGATGAAGTTTCCACTTAGTTATGTAGATGGATTTGATAGCATGCAAATGACGCAAGTTGGCTACAGGAGACTGGGTTCTTCTCTAGATATTCATAATTTTAGACATAGATTGCTGCATGGGGCAGTAAAGTGGCTGGAATGAAATAGAGTATGAAGTTGGTTGTTGGTTGATCCGAAAAAGAAAATGCATATCGATTGATCTAAGACAAACTTGAGGTGGCAAAGGTTACATCATCATAGAGTGTTGCCAATTAAGGTCACCTTGCAGATTTCATGTGCTTTCAGCTTAGGGTGGTTTATGGTAGGATATATATCTTGGATAGTCGTTCTAACAACTTTCTCATCGCATTGCTGTCTCCCCAAAAGAAGAAGTCCGTACGGATATACACCTTCTTCAGAATAACGTGCCATGTGTCCCAGGATGTATCTTGGCCCACGAGGGAATAGGAATCATTGACTCTCTAGGGCAAGGAGTCCCCAACTTTTGCATTGGCCAAGCTGTTCTTATTCCATGTATTACATCAGGTGGATATTGCCAATCATGTCGTAAATGAATGCCCTCTCAGCGTGTGCCTGACGGGGTTATACTCGGAAACCTGATTGACGATACTCAAACAGAGTACGTTCAGATCCCTCATGCATCATTCGCTCTGCAGCCTCTTCCTGATGGTCTGGGCCCCAAGGCAGCTGTTATGCTGTCTGACATGTTTCCCACATCTTAGGAAAGTGGGATCCTCAATGGTCAGGTCAAACCGGGGTCGAGGGTTGCAAGCAATAGTTGGTGCCGGGCCAATTGGGTTGGCGGTCCTGGTATTGTTGAAGGAACTTTTCGGCCCTTCTCAAATTGACATTATTGGTAGAGGGCAATCGAGGCCCGACGTTGCTAAAATTTTAGGGGCAGATGCTACTCTCAGTGATCTGGAGTTGGAACCTGGAGTTATCCAATCGAGGAAGGCATTGACTGGTGGGCAGGGATTCGATACTGTGGTTGAAGCGGTGGGCTCGAAGGAGGCCTTTGAAGTATCCCAAGTCCTTGTCGCCAGCGGGAGCACGATTGCAACTCTGGGGATTATGGTTACAAATGTGATCTGCATCTTGAGTACTTGTGGAATCGCAATATCAGTATGTTCTGTTCTTTAGCTCCTTGTGGATTTTGTGGCTAATGCGTTCGATACACGTAGCGCTAAGAACTCGACTAGTCGATACTGTCAGCACTCTAGACCTGATGCTGATGGTAAAGGATGGCATCTTTGATCCTAGTTTCTTGGTTTCTCATTGTACGTTGCACTCCCCACGATATAATTGAAGTGGCTAACAGTAGCTGATCGGCATTCCGTTTCATGAAATGCATAGAACACTGAAGGTAGTGATTACAATGTAACTCTAGGCGCAGGCAATACAAGCAACTCTTTATTCAAGTAATAATAAAAAAGAACTTGAGCCAGGCATCATTCACTACTAAACATAGACTGGGCAAGTTGAGCCCTAAAACAACCCTGGGAAATAGGAAACGACAGGTTAGAGACTCACACACCCTACCAATCAGAAATAGACTTGATTGACCCATGTAGGGCCAATTAAATTCAATAAGATATCAGGGATGACGGCTAGAACTTTGTTTTCTATGATAACGAAAAGGATTCCCTGCCTGAGCACTCGTTATAGTCCTACAAAAATAGGTTAAGTAAATTGAATCCAACGTTAGTCAGGTACCGATTCGCAGATCATGGTTCCAACGTAAATCCTCTGTTATGTTTCTGCATGGCAATAAGGCTAACAATTCAACTTAGAAGTAAATAGAGCGGCAAATGCAATTCCTGAGGTATTAAGTTACTGCTACTGAGATTGGAATACCAAGGCCACTGTGCATACATACATTATGAACCCTCATTATATGAGAACACCGAATGGGAAACCAGGGCCCCTAGGGGTATCATCCCAAGCTAAGCATGGCTCTGAACTAGAAGAGAAACTAAAACTAAATGCATGGATTCAACATGCGAGTTCCACTAGCGGTTCGAATATCTCAAGGGCCGTGGTCAATAATATCCACCGATATATGGGGCGAAAAACGGGGCAACTCTCCCAGACAAAGAATGATCCTTCAAATTAGACTAAGTTGCCCGCCGTCTATCCTGCAATTTATTGCATCATTTTAATTTTTCTTCTATCTATTTTATTGTGTGTGTCATGGATTTTATGGCAGGTTTTTTTTTTTTTTTAGACCACTCACTGCCGCTCATTTGAAACAGAAGGGAAACACAAGGGAAAAGTTTTCTCACTTCATCATATCCCACCCTTCCCCCCAACTTCACGATGAAGCTCTCACACAGTCTAAACCTACTACTTAGTAGTGCAAGCCTGGGGCTTACTGCCCCAACGCTTGGACCCGGCTCTGCGCCTAATGTCTCGCTAGCCCATTGAACTTCCACGACTATGATTCCCTCCAAACCCCCAGCGAGGC
Source organism: Aspergillus hancockii (assembly GCA_001696595.2). Lineage (NCBI taxonomy): Eukaryota > Fungi > Ascomycota > Eurotiomycetes > Eurotiales > Aspergillaceae > Aspergillus > Aspergillus hancockii. Next base: position 48,040 of record MBFL02000065.1, read on the forward strand.
TCACATCGCGCGGGCACACTTGGAGAACTGAGTTACCAGTAGCAAATTAGAGATCCCCATCAAAAAGATCACCAGGACAGAAGCTGCGTATGCCCAAGTCGATACCTCGCTTTTCCCCTCTATAAGTCTCGTACTAGCGATTATCTCTAGTTTGGCTTATATGAACCCGGCGGTCCTCTGGCTAGCAAATTTTGCGATCCCTACGAAAGATAGAAACTGCAACAAATGACGGGACAGGATCACAGATGGCCTTATCAAAATCTTCCTCATCTCTCATATGAAAAACCTCACATATGGAGCGATAGGCGTCAGTGAATCTAAAATAACGCCCTATACCAACATCAGAACCCGCAATTCGACCGACCACACCGACGAGGAACGCCTTATAATCACACTGGAGGAGCAAGGCCTCCAGTATGATTCGGTCAAGAGGGTCCAAATGAATGGTCATGTGAAGCATTATGAGACAGAGCCTGATCTCATTGACCGTATCATAGTCAGAGGCATCGTGGACGAAGATTCTACTTGTGATATTGCGTTCAACTAATACAGCAACGGTGAAGCTGTTCTCGACCTTGGTGGGCCCAATGTGACACTCCCACGTGATCCTTCTCGTAGCTTGGACAAGCAGTAGGAGGAACCTTCTTTGCCGGATTCTGGGTTCAAGATCTCGTTTACGACGAGGAGCCCGCCGGGACTCACCGGGCTGGAGCAAAAAGAGCTGTCCGAGGATATTTCCCGAGACTGGCGGGAGCAGAGTGGTGGCTGTTCGGAATATATTGGGCTTGTGTCATATGATGGGAAGGCAAACTTTTATTCCCGGAGTATTCCTCAGATTTGTGGGTTTGGGTTGAACTATGAGAGTGGATGTTTGGTCAGATGAAATTCCCGTTAGGATCCAATGTCATGCTTATTCACTCAGCACCTGTCTCTGCTACTAGATCTCCTTTCTGGTCTGAATACCTCTCTGGCTGAGGATGCTACTCGGCGCTTCTAATCGGAGCAGACGCTCATTTTCTCCCCCGGGGAACGTAGTAATTGTTTTAGCTTCTGGCAGCTCAAGTCCCTAGTTTGTGTTAACCCTAAGTCTGCCAACCGCAAGTTCCGTGACGAGCTACAACTCAGCGCAATTTCGTAAGAACAAAGGCTAGCCGGCATCTCTCATTTTACTTCGTTTTAGAACCTTTTTACTGTGCTATGACCTTTAAAGTAGGTGGTACACTCGTGGTTAACAGAAATAACCAAATTGATTGACTTTATGTTACCAGAATCTTTGCAGTGATATTTTATTTACTGTATTGTACAAGCACCTTAGCTAGGGTTGCGAAGGAATTCTCTGACTTCCTTGTATGATATAGTACACACTGTTGTACGGAGTAGATGTGTATTAGATACCATAAAATATCAAATAAAATTATATGCGACCTCGCATGTCAGTACACCAAAGATAGGAAAATAGAAACATATACACGCTGCACAGTTCATTAGAAGTTACAGTCCCACGATATATAGTCCACGTCCAGGCAAACAACCGCACAACAGTCCAATTCTCATAAACAACTATTACACTCGTCCATATTCGCTGAATGCTTCAATTCATCCCAAACGCCTCGCATGCCCAGCCGAAATATCAACATTTTCCCGCACAAATGTATGTATTAATATGCCTTGTGCAGAAAGAAACGGTAAAAAATGGAAAAGAACTCTACAACCCAACAATTTTACATATTTGCGAGTTCATGGTCGATCTGGCGATCCACGAATGCTCGCTTGTCTCCCGTCAATGTTGCTTGAAGCCGCTGCTCAACTAACGCGCGAACTATGATTGATCATGTTAGCATCTGCCTAATATCGTGACTAGGAGTCTAGCTGCTTACCTTGCTTCTTCGTCACAGTGTCCAGGTCTACTTCCGCCAGACAGCTGCGAATAGCATCCGTAATGGCCATTTCATCAGGTCCGCCACTGCCACGGAAGTCAAACGCACTCTGAGGGCGGGAGATATGCCCACCTACTGGGCTGCGAGAGTTGGGTCGGGGAACCCCAAGGAGATTGTCGGTACTCTGCATAAGCCCTACGCTATGCCGATTCGTCGGATCCTGGAATTGACTGAGATTGCCCACTGACAGGTTGCGGGCCTGGTGGCCAGGCTGAAGCGGCATATCGGTGTATCGACTAAAGCTAGATAGATGCGAATGCCTGTTGCCTGGAATGTTACTGCCGAATGGAGCTGGTGACTGTGGGGGCATGTAAGGGCTGCCATTCCGGCCTGCTCCTGGAAATCCGGTCAAGATTGTAGATGCAGGCTTGACCGAAGAGTACTGCGAATGCATATCATCCATCTCCATAGCCATGTCGTCAACATACCGACCGCCGTATGCTTTCTCCTGGTTCATGCCATAGTCTCCACGGCGGCCAGGCAGATTGTTGGCAAGAGCATAATCGTCCCAGCGCTGGAGGGGGATGCTGCGTGGGTCGAAGCCTTCGTCCTCCACCGCAACAACCCGCTTAGATCCCTTCTCTCCAATGACGACACGTGTGTTACCCCAGCTGAAGTCATCCTGCTTCCAGAATGAATATAAGGGCAACACAAAGTTATACACCGGAAAGGCACAGATGTAGATGATCATCCACCCAATATGTTGCCACTGCCGTTTCAAAATGAAGATAATCGCCTGAAGACCGTACACACCAGCCAAAATGGCAATGGAGATGACGGGGAGTGGTCCGCTGTGACTGGCGACACGGTAAATCAGGTAACCTATATAAACACAGGTGGCGGGGAGAATGACAGTTCCGATAAGATCGACCAACACGACAAAGCGCATGCTGAAGCAGCAGAAGCCACAGAGATCTTTCAGGGCAGCCAGTTCCACCAGGTTATGAATAGTGGAGTTGATCCAGCGACGTCGCTGCGATAGAAGGACAGACCATGTCTCTGGTGCGGCAGTGCTAGCAAAGGCGTCCGGGATGAACTTGAAAGACATGGTAGGGAAGTGCTTGGTCATCAGGGTGGTCAAGTAACGATCTTCACCCAAAGAAAGCAGGTTCTTTTTATGCAGCGTATCGACATCATTATCCGCGTACTCTTTGACGACCTTGTCAGATATAATCAAGGGCCGGCCTTTATCCGCCGTTCGCAAGCGATACATGCAGAAACTATACGAGTCAGAATTCGCAACAGATATCGCAACCAAAAGGGAGAAAACTTACCATCCTGGCAGACAGGTCACACTGCCGAAAAGTGATTCGAATGCCTTGGCGAGGTGATGAGAAATGTAGTATTCGTAAACCTGGATCATTGTCCACCAGCTCTTTTCCTCATTTTGTAAACTCGTTTCACCACAGATACCAGCAATACGAGCATCATTAGCACAAGCAGCGACTAGGCGGTTGAGCGAATCTTCCCGGACACTTGTATCCGCATCCACCATCAGGCAGTACTCGTAGAGCTCAGGGTCAACACCAATGACATTGTTGATTTGGTGGAAAATCTCCAGTTCAAGAGGGTTCATTGGCGCACGATGGTGTACACGATTGAGGAAGCCGAGCAGTTGGATTTGAGAGTCACGCTTACCCCTGTTTCCAGGCTTGGACTTACTTTGCTCTGACTCTTTACCGACCTTCACGACAACAATGTACGGCACAACATTTCCCTCGTACTCGTAGAGACCGGAGTAGACCTTTCCATAGTTCAGTTGTTCGCTGCCCTGCCCAATCGACTTGCATGGTAATGCAGGAGGGTCAATCTTGGGATCTACCCCCAGGATATCCAGAACAATTTTGGGCGTTGGCCGGTCATTACCGCCACCGACAATCATACCGTCGCAGATGACATAAATGAGTTTCCTCTTGTTATCATACTGAAGAGCCGTCAAAGAATCGAGACCTTGCCGCAACGAATCCTCGCCTTCTGTGTAGGCTGGCACTAGACAGATAACAAACTTGTCTTGCGGCGCAGGACGACGTTTGGATCCGAGCTGGAGAGCAGCGAGGAACTTCACAACGATGACGCAGCAGATCAAAACAGTGAATGCCAGCAGAATATAGTTGTTCACTTGACATCTCGGCCCATCACGGAAATCGACCTTGCCTTTATTGAACACGTAATCCATACATTTCAGTGCCGCGGTGGCGTTCTGACTGTCCGGCCATTTGTCCGTAATATCAGTGCCTGGGTAGTTCTTGAAAAGTTCCGTGACACTGCTGGGGAGGAAATTGTAACTGTCTTGGTTATTCAGCTGCTTGACGGTGTAGAAATAGTCCGTCAAATCGTAAATGGTTTCGTCCTTGATGGCCCAGTAGCGCGAGCTGCTATCTGCTTGCTTCGCAACAACATCCCGTTTCCAAACAACATTTCCCTTGTAGTACTCGTCTATCTTGGGTAAAAAGACACTTTCGTACCAAGTGATTTTGTTCAATTTCGTAGTCGTATCGGACTGGGCGTAAGGGCCGCAACTGTGCTTGGCATTAGGATACAAAACCGCATTTGTGTCGTTGTTTCTCAGTGAGATAGAAATATCTGAGACAAAGGTGCCACAGACCCGAGTTAGCGGAGGCGGAAAGTAAGCGTCAAGGTTTTGGCCCATGAAAGGCTCCATGTTCGATCTCGTGGTCTCAATGGCTGTATCACTGTGTTGGATTTTCCAGAACTTGCTAATGTCATAGACTTTGCCGTGGATACTGACGTAGAAGTCGTTATCCCCTTGATGGTAACCGACTTCTTTCTCGCTCCAGACTTTATCCTTATTTGGGCAAAGTAGGTCACCGAACGCCATGATATAGAAGCAGACAACGGCGTTAAAGAGAAGAATAAGGAAAACGAGCACAAACTTTTCTCTCCAAGCCATCCGCACATCAGGACGTTTCATTCTGCCGATGTACCGAAGAGCGAATGATGGGATCCAGAAGGTTAAGGCCCAGACGAAACCAGTCCAGACACGTCGACCGAGAGTAATCTCCTTCTTCTCGATATGTTTGGGATCGGCGAATTCTGGGTCAATCTCGCCCAAGTAACGACCATCTTCATCGAAGTAGGGCTGGGTGTCATACTTCTTGTCATCGCCCTTCGTGCCTAGACCGTAATCGCCGCCCGTGTTCAGGGTATGGGGGGCGCTAGGTGCGATAGATTTAGCACCTCCAGCAACACTGGGAACCAATGTGCTTTGTCTGTTCAGGAGATTATCTCGACTTCCAAGAAGGCTCGTAGACTCTGCGATTGGATGACCTGCGTAATGCGGAACGCTTGGGTCAAGCATTCCGCTTCCGTACATCATGGGGCCTGGCGCTGCTGATTCTTCAGGCTTTAGATCAAGCATTGTCTCAGCTTCCCACCATGCATTTTCCCTTACCCAAATCCGCTGGTGGCCTACCACGGCATCACCATTGGTCCACCCTCTCTCAACCAGCCAATTTTCGACGCCGTCCTTTCCCTCTCCGCACCCAAGTCGGAAGTATCTACCGATGAATTCATCTACGTCAAAATCGGCTGTAAAGTCGATCTGTTTGAGACGACGATTTGTCCACTCAGCGAGTCTCCATTCACGTATCTGACGGGAAACGACGCCCGCAGACCAGGCTGCGGTGGGCATACCAGGGTTCAGGGTTGCGGGTAGGTCATCGGTAGGATGAATAGAGATATGGTGCCAAACCCGACTGCTGCCGAGCGTAGTAGCAAGATCGAATCGGCCTTTCTTCCCCACGGTGATCCCTTCAGAGTCTGAGGAGAACAGGATCTGACGAAGGAATGAGTCTGTGTCCACTTCGAGGCCCACCTTCTCCAAGACTTCCTGCCTCTTATCATGCTCATACTCTCGCTCACGCCATGCAGGGCCAGTGGCTATTCCCAGATCGGCTTCAACTTCAGCAATTGCCGCAGACATATCATGCACAACGGCTTGTCCAGCTGGGGGGACGACAACACCATCTTCTTTCATTTCCGCATTGATACCTAGGGAATCGTCGAACACGCCTCTCATCGCCACGGCTTTTCCCAAAGCAGGCCTAGGGATATCAACCACGGTAATGCTTACAGTATCATCGTCAGACCATTGACCACCTTGTCCAGAGCCACGACTGCTATCATCTAGGCTCGCCTGAAGCTGGCTCGCAATGGTTTCGTTGGCTTTTCCGATCACCCAGTCAACCAAGGCCTCGTAAATGCCGGATATTAACACTTCTCTGTCATCGGTGGAACATTTGTGCAAAAGCACTTCGGGGTCTATACCCAGTAGACCTCCAACATCCTCGCATGCTTCCTCCAGGTCTTCCTGGTCAACCAGGAAGCCAGCCGCATTACCAAGTTTGAGCAGACCGGCAAGCACGGCCAAAAGACCTCGTTGAGATGCTCCTTTGATGCCAATAGCCTTCAGAGCAGATCTGAAATCCTCGGCGGCGGCATCGTCGTCGGCAGTGGGAAGATATGATGGGGCTGCATATGTGCCCGACTTGCGAAGTAAAGCATAGGAGGCGGCATCTTTCAGGTCTAGAAACTCTCGCTCTGCTGGTGTCGACGCAGACGTTAATAGATAGTAGAACACATCGAAGGCACGGTAGCCGGGCTCAGAGGGGATGTCGAGGAAGCCTTTACGGACATTGATTCCTGACGTCGAGAGTGCTAGAGACAGCCCGGTTATATCGCCCTTCAATGTTAAGGTGTAGCAAGCTGAAAGAGCTGAATAGAGAGAATAGGAGGGGTTGAAGGAAGTCACGGCGGCCAGAAAAGGCCTGAGAGCGGCAAGTGCGGTAAAAGTAACACTGGGGGTTGACAGGGGCAGTGCTGCCAGAAATGGCTCCAAGACGGATGGTGTTGAGTGATGAGCGGAGCTAGTTTGGTTGTCTGTTAGCCGGTCTGTCGCTCTTAACCATCAGGGGTGATACCTACCATAGAACGACACAGCCATCCTCCGCTCTTCTTCTAGCATGTTCCCAAGCTCTAACTGCTAGTTCAAGGTCTATTGTGGCCCCATGGTGACCATCAGGAGTGGTCTGCGTTGCCGTAAGGTACGAATTGACAACCAGACTCGTCCCCGCGTCTAGTTGGTAAGGTTGTCCTGAGGTATAATGTGCATGCAACGCATTCAGCAAAGTTGTTGTAGATACCGGCGCACCTGACTGGGGCGCTCGGCCACCGGTGGATAAGCCCGCCGAATGGCTAGAGTATACCGAGTAGCGATTCGACATCGACATGGCTGTGCAACCCCGACGACGAAATGAACGAAGGACCTTGATCTCCTATGTCAAAGCATGAATCAACTGTTCTCCTGTGTCTATCCTAGCTTCGCTCTCAAGCGAAGAATCGATGTACGCGTACACAGTCCGGTGCTGTAGTGTTCGTGAACAGAAAGAGATTCGCTCCCTTGGGTCGTCCGCGAGTGCAAGTTTCGATAGGAGAGTTTCGGTGCGGGAGTTTGAGGAGAGACAAAGAGCTGCAGTCGTCAGAAAGTAAATCGTGATACTTTTTGATTTATAAAGCGAGCGTCAGGAATGTCAGTAAACAGCGAGCGTTGGGCAAAGCGATGTTTGTAGACCCCAGAGATTATGATTATGATCAAAGATGGTGAAGCGAAAGGCTTATGACCGAGATCAAACTGATTACGTTGAGTTATCAAGAGAGACCAAAAGAAAAGAGGCAAACAGATCAAACGCACTTGAAAAGCACTGCTCTAGTAACGCAGAAAAAAAAAAGCAAGCAAGAGGGATCAAAACAAAACGATAGAGGCGGGCAATTGGAAGGTGGATAGGAAGAAGAGAACGAGTGATGCGAGTTTGTTGCCGACTCCTCAGGCAAGTCTACTAGTGTCTGTTTGTTCTGTCGTATGCTGTCTTTCTCCAGCCAGAGCAGTTTGAATGCATTAGGGCTGGTTGGTATGAGGTTACGAAAATTACCTTTTGTGTGGTTCTCTTCACGCTACGTTGTTTCAATTGAATTCCACCGCTGGTGGGTGACCCAATTGGTAGTGACCCTTCACTGTCTTGAAATTGAGTACAAAAATGAAAAAAACAGCAGTGCCGGAGTACTTCTTCCTTGTACTAGCGAGTGTTTTCCCCACTAGCTAACTGTAAATAAGACCTGGTATTTGGTTCATGAAATGGCCAACTCTCCCCCCTTTCTTGCTTGCATTTTATTATGGTTATGGGTATCGATCTTATTATTTTTTTTGTTATATTTTTCCATGTACAAAAGAAGCAGTATTTCTCTGTAATACCAAATGCGGCTTTGTTTCTGCCATTTCGCTTTGATGAGTTTGTTTTCTTTCCGTGTGTTTACTCTTTTTCTTTTTTATTCTATTTTCCTATTTGTTCCCCTCAGTGCTAGTTTCCATCAACCTGTCAGGTGGCGTGCATCAGAACTTTGGTCTTGACCAATCATGTTAGCGAGAAGAGTGATCCATGGCCCTAGACCCTGGGAGACTCTCCTCGCTATAATTGGCATATCTTGTCTCACCCGCACTCCATGGACACCATTTTCCGTATCTAATACCGTGAAAAATGGGTCAACAGAACAGCAAGTGTCTCGGCCAAAGCCAATCAAGGGCTCTATGCTGGCCATCTTATCAAGTTATCACTGTGATTTTTGGGTGATCATGTTCGATAAATTTCTATTTCAGGCGTGCCCGAGTTATCATATGCTCAGTTCCATCCAGCAGTCATGCAGCTCGCATCTGGCGCTGGCCACCTTGATGTTGTTATTTTTATACCGAGTCAGATTCTGCGCCTCTTTTAAGGCAAGGTGGCGGCTCCGACAATCAATTCTGCAGAACATCCACCGTACATCCTGCTCTGATGTGGTTCGGTAAGTAGTCCGTCACTAGTGAGCCCAAGCACGACGTAGGTACTGGACTATGTAGTACTTATACGACTGGTACACAAGCTAGCCAAGACAATGTCCATTTATCTAAATTAACTAGTGGAATATTTGATGACTTGGTCTTTTAAAGGTAGAACAATCTATTATTATCTACGTGAAAAGTTTGATGAAGAAAATTCCAAGGTACATTCCACCTCCTTCGAGATGAACAGATAATGATTATGGAATGGAATATCAAAAGGGACTAAACTGCCCCTAGTTTCACACCATTTCCTATTTGGCTTAAGTTAATCGAATGATCCGGCCCACCCTGACCTAAAGGTAAGGTGATGTTCGTTCTTCCTCCAATTTTTTTTTTTTTTATTTTTTCCCCCTAAACCCCTCAGGGTCTGGTCCCTTTTTTTCTCTCTCCTCTGGCCATCCGATGGTTTTCCACATGATATGTGACCTATAAAGGAGAAATTTTTACTAAGTTTTCACTTATGAAAGCCTCCTATATTGCAGGTGATGCATTTATTGATGATATATTTTTAGTTCCTCCTCCTATAGATGAACTTAAAAATATCATTGATGGTTCTCAAGGGATGAATGGATACGTAGTATTCGTAGTCAAAAGTCCAACCAACCTCCCCCCCCTGAGTGGGTGATCAGGTTCGGTAAAGCCGCTTTTTAGCATGTGGCTTTAAATCATATATTGATACAATCGTGGTATCTGAATCAACCAAGGTGTGAGATCGGAGACCCGAAACTGTAATTCCATTCCCTTTTAGTAATTGTGTAGTTTCGCATCTATTAATATTTAATTCCGATTCCCAAGGTTCAGAGCGCACTGTGATCCAGGATATGGTCCCGTCAGGATGTACCAAATTCCCAGCACCTACTCACTTGGGTATGATGTACACAACAACAATCAGTAAAAGAGGGGGATTCGGGAAAGTTGAAGGTCTGACCGACTGGGATCACACTCTCCACTGTACTGTGAGTGGCCAGGTTAAGCTGCAATGCGTCCACTTGGCCTCGGTTGTTGGGGGGAACCCGACTTAAAATATAACACTTTTTGACCCGGTCAATCTACGTCGGACAGGATACAGATTAATGATGATGAATCTTGTCTCCGAAACAACCAATCCCAGTGTGGTCAGGGATTCTGATGATGGGGTTGCTGTCCCAACTGGTAATTCTTGATCCATTGGGAGGTTCTCTCGATGGAGTAATGAATACAGAGTGTATGGAGTATCAGCATACCAAACTAAAAACGCAGTAATTTGCAGAACCTTGTTTCCAAAAAAAAAAATAAAATAAAAATAAAAAACCACAACAAGCATCCGATAATAAGTTACCACTTACCAGTAAAACTGCCACTAGCGAGGGAATAGTAGCACTTCCTTTCCCCAGAAGCTCATCGCTATCGCTGCTTTCTTTTCTCTTCCCAAAAGCTCACATTTCTCTTAGTCCCCGTTGAATTGCTCTGTTCTGTTTTGCTTTCGTCTTTGTACCTTTTGTACTTGTTTTTGTTTTCCTTTCTTTTCCAAGTCGGGATTTCAACTCTTCTTCCAGAGTAATCATAATCGCTGGGCTCACGATCGTTGCATCCACTCGCGCTGTGAATTCCTCCAAATCCGATCGCTACAATTCACTTCTACGCCACTTTCGCTTCTCACTTTGAGATTCAGTAGATATTTACCTCGCATCCCACTGTCCTAAAAAAAAGCATTTCCCGATTTTGTTCATCTCCAACGAGTCGCCTACTATTTGATGATCTGTTCACCGTTCGTGCGAGCAATGTGCCCATCTTTGCTCTATTGATAGGAAAATTTCCATCCAAGACATTCTCAACATTCCGAATCACCGGAAAGAGCTCGAGATTATCTTTAGGAGGATCACTTTCTGATTGATTCTTCCATTTCTTTTCTTATCATCCAGGGTTTTACCGATCTGTGGCAGGACGTCTGTACTCATTACCATAGTTGGTGATAGGAGTTTGAGAAACCTCCGCGTTGAGGTTTCGAGCCATTGACAACATGGTCGGGCCTTCACCAGCTGGGTCATCCCCGTCCCATGCACAGTCGTCGCTACCGTCGCTACCTGCACATCTGCAATCAGACACGCATTTGACGGCTCATCTTGCCAGCCGGTATGGTGATTTCCGCAGCTTTCTTACATTAATTTCTGCAGTTGGCTGACCTTGAGGTTTTGTCTTATAGTTTTCATGTCGGTTTACCTACTGCTCGCCTGTCTTCCCAGGCTCTAATTAGTCTAAACACATATACTTCATCTTCGAAGGGACCCGATGGTGGTAAGGAGGGCAGTGCTATGGGCGAGGCGGAAGACCTCGCCCGACGTGCCTTCACTCGCCTGGGTGCCCGCGGAGAAAATCAGGCCGTTGTCTTCCTGTAAGCGTCCTGAGCTCCATTTTTACGTTCTAAGGTTCCTAACGGAGGATATACAGAGGAGAGAGCGGGGCGGGGAAGACCACTATTCGCGCGCATGTGCTATCGTCATTTCTCTCGTTCTCGTCGACACCATTGTCGTCAAAATTGTCTTATGCCTCCTTTATCTTCGATACGCTGACCACGACCAAGTCCTTGACTACACCAACAGCGTCGAAAGCTGGACTGTTTCTGGAGCTACAGTATGACGGGTCATCATCAGTCAACCCGACGCTGATCGGTGGTAAAATTATCGACCACAGGCTCGAACGCAGCCGTATTGCTTCAGTCCCTACAGGAGAGAGGAGTTTCCATGTTCTGTATTATCTCTTGGCTGGCACAAGTGCTGCAGAAAAAGGCCATCTAGGCTTTGATAACTCTATTCACGTCGCGACAAGTGCCGGCAAGCTGTCGTCAGCATCGGTAGGCCACAAGAGATGGAGATATCTGGGGCATCCAACGCAGCTGAAAGTTGGCATCAATGATGCGGACGGGTTTCAACATTTCAAGACGGCGCTAAGAAAACTTGAGTTCCCTCGCAGTGAGATAGCCGAAATCTGCCAGATTCTCGCTGCCATCCTGCATATTGGCCAATTGGACTTTACCAGCGGACAAGCTACTTTAACATCAGCGGAAGAGTCGGGCGGTTATTCCCATGAAGGTGGGGAGACTGTCACCATGGTCAAAAATAAGGATGTTCTGTCAATTGTTGCCGCATTTTTGGGTCTTGGAGTCGAAGAACTTGAGAACAGTTTCGGCTACCGGACGAAGACTATCCACCGGGAGCGCGTGACGGTGATGCTCGACCCGAAGGGTGCCCGGCAAAATGCTGATGAGCTTGCGCGGACTATTTACTCCCTACTAGTGGCTTATGTCCTTGAGACCGTCAACCAGAGAATATGCGCAGCGGAAGATAGTGTTGCGAACACTGTCTCCATCGTTGACTTCCCTGGTTTTGCCCAGGCCTGTTCAACCGGGTCTGCGTTGGATCAGCTTCTCAGCAACGCCGCTACCGAATCGTTGTACAATTTCTGCCTGCAGTCTTTCTTCGACCGCAAGGCAGACATGTTGGAGCGTGAGGAGGTAGTTGTCCCCGCGACGAGCTACTTTGACAATACTGATGCCGTTCGTGGGCTATTGAAACACGGCAATGGGCTACTCAGCATCCTCGACGACCAAGTCAGACGAGGTAGAACGGAATCCCAGTTCACCGAGTCGTTGAGGAAACGGTTTGAAAACAAAAACCCAGCGATTGTCGTGGGAAGCTCAGGGTCTGCACATGGTACTGGATATGTCTCGCAGCAAGCCCGCTCAGCATTCACCGTGAAACATTTCGCTGGCGAAGTTGATTATTCCATCCCTACCCTGTTCGAGGAGAACGCAGAAGTCATCTCGGGTGACCTGATGAACTTGATGAGGTCCACCAGGAGTGATTTTGTGAGGGAGCTCTTCGGACAGGAGGCGTTGCAGACAGTGACCCATCCAAAGGAGAAGAGTGCTATCATGCAAGCTCAGGTAAGCTCAAAGCCCTTGAGAATGCCTAGCATGGCAAGACGGAAAACCAGTCCAGCATCCCGTCTTGCTTTCGATGCACCCACGGCCGACGAAACGGACGAACATGAGAGCCAGGGTGGTAGTACAGCCAAGAACTCTGGAAGGCGGAAGAACGCGATGTCTATGACCGGTATGCAAGGTGCTGCTGGACAATTCCTTTCCTCGCTCGAAATCGTCAATAAATGCCTGAGTTCCACGAACCTGAACCCGTATTTCATCTTCTGCATGAAGCCAAACGACCGCCGAATTGCGAACCAATTCGACAGCAAGTGCGTGCGAGCCCAGGTGCAGACTTTTGGCATTGCAGAGATCAGCCAACGGCTGAGAAACGCAGACTTCAGTGTTTTTCTGCCCTTTGAGGAATTCCTCGGTCTTGCTGAGATAGGCAACGTCGTGGTTGGAAGTGATAGAGAAAAGTCGGAAATTGTGTTAGATGAGAAGCGGTGGCCAGGTAATGAAGCCCGTGTCGGGAGCACGGGTGTTTTCCTCAGCGAACGTTGCTGGGCAGACCTCGCGAAGGTGGGCGAGAGAGTCGTTCCTGTTTACAACGCCGACGGGTCAGATGAAGGGGGCGAAGGTCTCCTTCATCCACGTAGCGCTGCCCATGGCGATTCCAAGGTCCGACTTCTCAACCCAGCAGATCAGTCTCCTGGCACCTATATCTATTCCGATGAAGCCAAGCAGGGATACTTTGGCAGCCGCGACCTTGACGGCCGATCAGACGCTGGTGGCTCTGGCTTAAATTCGGGTGACATGTTCCATAATCTTGAGACAAGGGAGCAGATGTTGGAAAAAGGGAATGAAAAGAAAATGGAAGAGGTGGACGACGCGCCTGTTTCGGGTAGCCGCAAGCGCTGGATGGCACTCGTTTATTTGCTCACATTCTACATCCCGGACTTTGCTATCAAGTTTATTGGTCGGATGAAGCGAAAGGATGTGCGAACTGCTTGGCGTGAGAAGTTTGCCATCAATCTGATCATTTGGTTCAGTTGTGCGGTTGCTATCTTCTTTATCGTCGCTTTTCCCGGTTTGGTTTGTCCCACGCAACATGTTTATTCGGCTTCTGAATTGGCTTCCCACAATGGCAAAAACGGTCACAACTCTTACATTGCAATTCGCGGTGTGGTGTTCGACCTAGATAAGTTCATGCCCCGACACTATCCGGATATTGTACCGCAAAAGTCATTGAAGAAATACGCGGGTGTTGATGCTACCGGTCTCTTCCCTGTGCAAGTGTCAGCTTTGTGTCAGGGCAAGGATGGGAAAATCGACCCCACGGTTCTCTTAGACTACACTCCAACGAATATTTCCGGGTCGGCGACTACCATCAGCACTGGGGATGTCAACTCAAAGTATCATGATTTCCGCTACTTCACCAACGACTCCCGTCCAGACTGGTTCGCCGAACAGATGAAAGAACTTAGGGCGACTTATCTGAAAGGATATATTGGGTACAGTCCACAATACATATCCACGTTGGGCAAGAAGTCACAATCCATTGCGAGCATTAACGGCAAAGTCTATGACTTGTCCACTTATATTAGTGGCGGTCGAAGGGTGGCTGCTCCTCCTGGGAAGGAGGTTCCTGCTAATGTAGACCGTGAATTCATGGATCCCGTGGTGGTCTCGCTCTTCCAAGATCTTCCTGGACAGGACCTGACTAAACACTGGCAACAGCTGGACATAGATGCAGGCATGCGTGACCGGATGCAAATGTGTCTGGATAACCTCTTCTTCGTCGGTAAGGTCGATACGCGTAATTCAGCCCAATGTCAGTTTGCGCAGTATTTCATCCTTGCGATATCAATCCTGATCTGCTCGGTTATCGTCTTCAAGTTCGCTGCCGCACTGCAATTCGGAAAGAAAAACGTCCCCGAGAATCTTGACAAATTCATCATTTGCCAAGTGCCTGCTTATACTGAAGATGAAGAGTCGCTTCGTCGTGCAATGGATTCTATGGCCCGCATGCAGTATGACGACAAACGCAAACTCCTTGTCGTTATCTGTGATGGTATGATCATTGGGCAAGGCAACGATCGCCCTACCCCAAGGATCGTTCTAGATATTCTAGGCGTTCCGGAGTCTGTTGACCCCGAGCCCCTTAGCTTTGAGAGTTTAGGAGAAGGTATGAAGCAGCACAACATGGGTAAGATCTATTCCGGTCTGTATGAGGTGCAGGGTCACATTGTTCCTTTTCTTGTTGTCGTCAAGGTCGGAAAACCTTCCGAAGTTTCACGACCTGGTAACCGTGGCAAACGTGACTCTCAGATGGTACTTATGCGCTTTTTGAACCGCGTGCATTACAACCTTCCCATGAGTCCTATGGAGTTGGAGATGTACCACCAAATCCGTAACATTATCGGTGTCAATCCCACGTTCTACGAGTTCATCTTGCAGGTCGATGCTGATACAGTAGTTGCCCCCGACTCAGCAACTCGGATGGTCGCTTCTTTCCTAGCAGACACGCGGATCATTGGTGTCTGTGGAGAAACGGCCTTGACCAATGCTAAGCATTCGGCGGTGACCATGATTCAAGTTTACGAATACTATATCTCCCACAACCTCATTAAGGCTTTCGAAAGTCTTTTTGGATCAGTCACCTGTTTGCCGGGTTGCTTTACCATGTACCGTATTCGCACTGCTGAGACTGCAAAGCCGCTTTTTGTTAGCAAAGAGGTCGTGGACTCATACTCAGAAATCCGCGTTGACACCCTCCATATGAAGAATCTGCTACACTTGGGCGAGGACCGATACTTGACGACTCTTCTCATGAAGCATCATTCCAACTTCAAGACCAAGTTCCTGTTTGCAGCTAAGGCGTGGACAATCGCTCCTGAAAGCTGGACAGTTTTCCTATCACAACGTCGTAGATGGATCAACTCTACCGTCCACAACTTGATTGAACTGATCCCTCTTCAACAGCTTTGTGGTTTCTGTTGTTTCAGTATGAGATTCATTGTCTTCATTGACCTTCTCAGTACCGTCATCCAACCTGTTTCAGTCGCCTACATTATCTACTTGATCGTTTGGATTGCCAGAGATCCAGCCGCCATTCCAACCACGTCTTTGATTCTTATTGCAGTGATCTATGGTCTTCAGGCATTGGTTTTCCTCGTCCGTCGCAAGTGGGAAATGATCGGCTGGATGATTATTTACATCCTGGCTATGCCCGTGTTTGCCGTGGCTCTTCCTCTCTACTCGTTCTGGCACATGGATGACTTTTCTTGGGGAAACACCCGTATCATCACTGGAGAAGCAGGTCGCAAAGTCGTCATTTCAGATGAAGGAAAATTCGACCCTGCCTCTATCCCGAAAAAGAGATGGGAGGAATACCAAGCGGAACTCTGGGAGGCTCAGACATCGCGAGACGACCGGTCGGAAGTTTCAGGTTTCTCGTACGGTACCAAGTCTTATCACCCTGGACAGTCCGAATACGGATTCCCTGGCTCTAGGCCGATGTCGCAATTTGAACTCCCGCGCTATTCGTCGAGGATGTCTCTGGCACCTTCAGAAATGATGAGCCGTCATATGGATATGGAAATGGAGGATCTATCGCATCTGCCCGCCGAGGATGCCATCCTTGCGGAGATTCGTGATATCTTGCGGACAGCCGATTTGATGACTGTGACGAAGAAGAGTATCAAATTAGAGCTGGAGAGGCGGTTTGGCGTCAATCTAGATGCCAAGCGTCCATATATAAATTCAGGTAAGAAATGTCTTTCGCTACTATACCACCACAGAACCGTGCTGACTGTTTTTGTTTCTTGTAGCCACTGAAGCTGTTCTCTCGGGCGCGCTCTAATCCAAGGCTTCATCTTGACGTCTGTTGCATTGAAGAGCTAAATAGAGAATGTGCTTTTCTTTCACGGTGTATAAAGCTTTCTTACATGATTTAATAATCACTTGTTCAATGTCCCAAGTTCAACTCGCAGCTGTCATAATCTGTCTACAGCTTTCATGTTTTTGGCTTACCTTGACACCCGATCTATGATGTCCATGATTATCCCATCATTTACTGCACCAACCTTTACTCGATGTCCCCTTCATGACAATCAGTCGAGGTCTTTCGGGATGCATTGCATGTGCCTTTGTTTTAGGATTGACGGAATAGCCTGGAGTTGTACAATATTTTTTGTTTCTTCCATTCTAGCCTTTCTAGCATTTGTTTGATTTTATCGGAGACGTATCGTCGAGCGTTGAGATTGCACATTTTGAATGTCATTTACAATAGATAATTATTTACAGCGAGTCACATAGCCAAGAGAAATAAATGTATAATGCAGTTGAGATATTGAAACAAATGGGTATAGTAATCTGACTGGCATACCCCCAGTCATTTTGGTGACTGTTCGATGATGTTGGTTTACTGCCGTAGATCTGTATGTACAGCAGTGAATATATCGAACAAGGGGGTGTGCCGTCTATTTCCAAATCGGGCCGAAGAATAGACTCGAGGCCTAGCGTTACTCATATACTCGCTAGAACGTAGGCGGTACAGATGGCTCCACCGATCTGTCCGCCATCTTGCGCCCATCCTGCTGCATCCCTAGGATCTCCCAAGCGGCGCCCATCATCCCATGCCCCAACCCTTGAGGAAACCCCCCGAACACCGAATTCTTAGGCGCATGTTTCCTCGCTCGATCGCGAGCAAGGCGCTCTTTCTTGGTGATAACTAATCTATCCTGTTCTCTCTCCTGGTTGACAATGTCATCGCGCCATTCAGCCCAGCGTGCGAAATTCTCCCGCTGTTGAAGGACCTGATACCGCAGCTTGGTCTTCGACGGCCGCCAGCCGACACGGTTCCCTTCCTGAGACATGGTGGATTTCAGATCACAGATATTCGAGTCCTTGGTCAACTTGAGGAGATGGGTAAAGACATCTCTGCTTTCAGAGGCAGTCTGCTGGATCTTGTCGCGTTGCGGGCCTGCATTGGCCTGTGTGAGGGGTACATCAAGCCAGGAGTACATATCCGTTGATCGCTGGACAGAATACGGATCGAGCATATTTGCGCGACGATTCTCTTCGCGGAGGAAGCGGACGGCAGCCTGGAGGCTTTCCACTTCTGCACGGAGAGCCTCGTTCTCGCGCATGGTGGCTAGGGAAAGGGCGTTGTCGACGATGACGCCGTCTGTTGTAGCGATGCCGGTTGTGCCAGAGGCGCGCTTGACTCTGTCGAGGCGGGCTTTGATTTCCTCGCGCTCGGTTTCGAGGGCTTGGAGGTCTTTGCGTTGCTTTTCGACTATTTCGGCGAGGTCGGCTTCCTTGGTTCGCATTTCTTCGATCTTGACTTCGAGTTCTTTGACCATTGAGGCGCGTTTGCTGGCTTCTTGCATTCTTGATTCGACGAGTTCGACTTTCAGGGCTTGTTCTTCGATCGTTTTGTCTTTGACGCCTAGGGCTGTTGATGCCTCGTGGATTTCGTTCTTGAGGCGGCGGATTTCGTCGTCTGCGTCCGCGGAGTTGGATTTGTTCGATTTGAGTTCCTGGGCTCTTACTATCCAGGGTGAAGGGAGTCGCTCGAATTCAGAGGTGATGGAGAGATCCGATGAGATGGAGTCAAGCTCCTCTACACTTCCGCCGAGGCTGCGCAATCTGTTGGCGATGAACGATAGCGTATCACTACATTCGCTTCCTGACTCTGAGGGCTGCGCATAGAGTGTGGAAACCTGAGACATGCTCTTCGTTGCCTCCTCCAGAGTCAGAGGCTCCGTTCTGCCTTCCTCGCTCACGAGGAGCGCTATGTCTTCTCCTAGATGCCGGGCTAACTCAGAAAGATCTTTAGCGGCTTCTTCGGTCTTCTTAAAGGGCCCGGCTACATCATGGGACAGAGCAAGAGACCTTGACCGGAGGTCTTCGAGGGCCCTATTGACCTTGCCCATTGCGACTTTCAGACCGCGAGCTTGAGATACTAGAGCATCCATTTTATTGAAGAAGAAATTGCTCTCTTCGTCCTCGCCTTCTGGCATCGAGACTTTTGACTGCATTAACGACTTGAGACGTGATATTAATGATGCAGCGTGGTCGATGTATGACTGTGTCAACACCGAGCGCGTACAAAGCTCGTCGGCAAATGTCTCTAAGGAGGTTGGGAGGTGAATCTCTGCGAGATGAGACAGCAGTGCAATGGACCTTTGCAGCTCAATAGCACATTTCTTCAGGTTCACGTCGTTTCGTTTCAGGGCTTCTAGCCAGAAGTTCACGGTGCGTTCTACTGGCTCCATCTCAAACAATGTTCCTTTGACGCCATCGAAGCTCTCTATAGAGCAACTGGTGATATAATTTACAAACCGGTCACAGAGAGAAGCGATCCACATGAGTTTCTCGAGGACATCATGTGATGCAAAGCCGTCTTCAATCAAAGAGGGATCGGTTGCCTGTTCTGGGTATCTCTCCCGGATTGTGTGATTCATCAATGACGCCTTGAAAGTAACGCGTTTGAAACGTAGAAGTGCAAGGATGGCATTTTTCTCTGATTCGAAGTATTCAGGAAGATATAGCTTCAAGATGGATAGGTGCTGACTGGCCTCTTGAGCATCCATACGGTCGAGCTCAATGTCGATGGTTTTAGTCTGTGCTTTCGAGACCGAAGCCTGTAGCTTCAGATTTAAATCCATCATGGCCCGAGAACGGGATGTGAGATCAGTAGCTTCAGCTTCTGTGATCTGTTGAGACGCCCGCATATCCTCCAAGTCTCCTTGGAGAGTAGATACCAGCTCTCGGAATCGCGCCAAAGTGTACTCCAAGTCCTCGATAACTTCATCTTGCTGAGTAATTTTCCGACATTGCTCATTGAACAGGTTCTCTTTGTAATCGATTTCCTCTTGCATTTGCTTTTCTGTCTCGATATGGTTGTACTCGAGCTCGTCATTGATTTCTTTCAGGGCCTCCAGGTCTTCTATAGCAGCGTTGAGTTCATTAATCTCTTCTTGGTAGCGCATGTTCTTTTCCGCAAGTTCTTCGATCATCTCCTCGGCACCAAGAGCAGTATCTAGCTGCTGCTTGAGATCCTCAACATTGTTCTCCGCTACAAGCAGTTTTTCCTTGGTAGTTTCATACTGAGACTTGATCTTTTCGTATTCCTCCAGATCCTGTTGTAGTTCCTTGATCTGGTCCCTCAAGTCCATTTCTTGCTGCTGCGTCATGTCGCGCAGGCGTATGAGGGCTTCGCGGAGGCGCTCATTTGTTCTCTCCATTTGCAGCCATCCATGGCTAGACTTCTCCTCCGGGCTCATAGTCTGCCCGAGCTCCTCATTCTCTTCGCGCAGAACCTCCGCTTCCAGCTCGAGTTCTTCAACCCTTAACTTTAGTGTTTCAACCTCGTGCTTAAGAACATCAGCGGTCTCCTCCGCCATCTCGCGGTCGAGGGTTGCCATTTCCATGATTGAATCATGTTCTGCTTGGAGGCGCTCGATCTCTTCGAGCTTCGCCTCTGACTCCTTCAACTTCTTTCGTAAATCGGTAATCTCGAGCTGCTGTGGTTGATATTTCGCTTGCAGCTTCTGAATAATGCTCTCGAACTTATCACGCTCCTGCTGCAATTTCTCCAAAGACTTGAGCTTTTCTCGGTCTTCGGTCCGCTTTTTCTCCATCACTCTTAACTTCGTTTTCAGCTCCTCCAGCTCCCGTGATAGTGCAGTACTCTGGTTCTGTCGCGGCGATGAAGTCTGTGAGAGCCCCGGGCGAGCAGCGCCGGTCCTTGTTGAGCTAGAAGCCAGCCTAGACATCCGAGAGGTCGGCTCCTCGTTTTCTAGGTCATCATCCTCGGCAGGAGAGCCAGATTCGATATTCTCTGACTGCGGGCTCCCTCCAGCTACCTGTTCCTCTGGTGTCCTATTAGAAACCGTTGGCCGTAGCACAGGGCGCTTGGCAACCCCAGTGGGCGCTGTCGCAGATCCTTGAAGACTCGGTCTAACAGTTCTATTCATAGATCCAGAGATCGATGGTCGGGAGGGCCGCGACGCAGACGGGGGAGGTGGTGGGCCCATGGATGTTGATTTGGCGCCAACAGACGGTCGAGCCTTAGATGTCGCAGCGGAGGGCCGCGAAGACCCGCTAATAGAGGCGCGTGGTGTAGCTGTACCCGATACCTGCTGTGTTGGGGATTGCGATTTCGTAGGCGACTGCGGTTGCTACGTCAGTTAGTAATAATGTCCTGCTAAGGCTACATGGGTGGCCCGGGATATACCTTCAACGACAATCGCTGAGCAGCCGATTTCGCCGCAGGACTCGGGCTGGCCGAACTAGCACTGTGTCTTTTTGTATTCGCCGCCTGCATAGCACCCGGTTTCTTGATCCCCATGCCACTCACGGACGCACCAGTTTGGGCCCGCCCTCTGGTCTGCGGAGCATTCGCAGCCCCCTTAGCAGCCAGTTTGGCTTCTTTTGGAGGCTGTCCTATGACGGCAGCAATGGCAGTTGGTCGGACGAACATGCCGAATCCGAACTCGCAGTCGAAGTAGCGTTCGCCCTGGACGGCGCCATCGTTCTTCCCGGTGGGTTCATCTAGCTCTATACCGATCCATTCTCCGGCTGCGAAATGCGTCGTCCCAACAAACCGGACGGTGGCCTGCCGACCGTCGGTCAGTGAGACCACATGGCCGGGATTTAAATCAGCCATAATCGAGCATTCAGAAATGAAGCCCCTGCGCTAACAATGGCTCTGGGGGTCTAGTTGTGCGGTGAGATAGGGGGCTTTGTTGATGTGTTTGTTAGTTCGGCGGAACCGCCGTTCGGAGCCTCAGGACGCGATCTCGCGCATTGTTGCCTTGTAGCCTGAGGCACTCGTCAACAAATTAGTTACATGACTCCCCATTATTAACTAGATGATTGTACTGGTAATTATTATCATAACGGGTATCGCTATAAAATACCAATAGTAATATATACCTCTAATTCTATGAGAAAAAAAAACCCCTATGTATAACCATCGCTCATACTCTTCATAACATGCGTAACACTATACAATATACAAGACTCTATCCGAACGGTCTATTCGCACGCTCTTCAGTTAGACGTCTTGAATAAGTGTGGAAAGCAGGTCCTCAGTTCTTCGAGGTTCCGGATCAAGTATTGCGACGCTGGTGCATCAGGCAGAGGGAACCCGGGCTCAACAAGATGAGCTGTGGTCCAGCCGCGAACCGCAGCATGCTTGCAGTTCAAACCGGAGTCATCTTCAAGAGTAAGTTAGCACTAACCATCGACTTTTTCAGGAGTGGTATAGAGAATACATACCAACAAAATAGCATGTCTCCGTGCTCGGAACTTTTGCCTCCCTCTCAGCCTTCTCATACATCTCCTGAGTTGGCTTGCAGATCAAAGGCGTCTGCGAGTAGTCGCAATAAGTGATGCCTTCGAACAGATCATCCACCTTCAACAATTCCACGACCCGTTTGCCATGGTTGACGTATGCGTTGGTCAGGAGCCAGAGCTTCACTTTACTCCTGTCGATATCTTCGAGCAACTTGCGGAGCTGGGGGTCGGGTTTCAGGATGTTTTCCAATGGCAAGGCATCGTCGACTTCACGGTTGAACTGAAGAGGATCTATCTTGTGGTGACGGGCCAGGCCTTCAATAGCGAGCCCATACTCTTTGTAGTATTTCATGTGAAGCATATGGGCGTCTTCAGCGCCGAGGGAGAGATGTTTAACGAAGAACTGGTCTATAACCGAGGAAGATATAGTTAGTAGAGTCATTATATGTCTTTATACCAAAGGATTGACTAACGGATCAGTGTTTGCATCTCATCGTGGATGTTGCATTCTAGATTGCGGGCGTTAGCACTTTGTATTCCCTTCCCCCGAATGGGGCCTTTATTACTTCTGGAGTAAAGCTGTACGCAATTCGCATTAGCATGGAAGATGAGAACTCATGAACTGCATTTCAACATACACAGTTATCTATGTCGAAGAAGAAAACCGGCCGTGGATCCGGTGCCGCTCTGGTCGCATCGTTTGATGGAGACATTGCGTTGTGGAGGTGCCCTATACTGCGATTGGGAAAGGAGGAAGTTTGGATGCGAGTCGCAGGAAGCGCAGACAGAATTTGAGGTCTAATCTGAGGTCTAAGTGACGAGTAGTGACCATGAGAAGATCTTAACAACAATGACCGAGAGAATATATGACTCATAGCGTAACATACGCAGGAAGTAGAATCTCCAAGACTTGGATCTGATCGGGGGGAGGGCAATAACCAGCAACCAATAACCGCGCGATTAACCGCCCGCTGGGAGTCGCTGTCCGTAGGGAGTTTAGCGTCTCACGGGAGCTGACTGTCGGGTCGCCGACCTACTTTTGCTTTCCGAGCCAACACCACGTCTCCATCCACCCGCCAAAACTAGGTATTACTTGATCACACCTAGGTCGTCTGACTTGTCAGACGCTGATTTGAAGCTGGGGAGCTACAGCCTAGGCAAGGTGTGAAGGACCATTGTTTCAAAGAGTCACGAGTTTATAAGACCTTCACTAGCAAGGATAAGTTTCTTGTGAAAGCTCCAAAAAGAACATGGCCGCAACTCAACTTCCGACGGGTAGTGTATCTACGGGCCTACCAGAAAATGAGGAAATTCACGAATATGAGAAGATCTTGAAAATAAGTGACGAGATCTTTACTGGAGCTCATCCTAGATTGAAAGTTTCCCAGCAGTTTGTGCGTAAACCTGCACCGCGCAATCCCCCCGCCTCAGCTCAAGCTCAGGTAAAACCGAATGAACGGCCTGGGTCTTCCGCATGGAATGCAGCTCAACCCGTTCCAACGCCAACAAAACCTGCGAGTGCACTGAGCACGCATGTCGATGATGGTTCGTCTGGCGCGTCCGGTCCATCGCGTATTGTACCAAAACATACTTCTGAAATTGACCCTATCTTCCTGACCAAGTCGGACGATCTAGTCAGAGCAGAATTACAGTTGCAGCGACAGAGGGTGGAACGAACATTGCGGGAACAGCTTGAACAAAAGAGACAAGAATCCAGGCAGAAAGCCTCAGTACAGGACACGAAGCCTGACTTCGATGTTTCCGATGTCTTAAATAAAGCCTTCGAGATGGTCAAGCCTTCCCCTTCAGTCGATGGCCCTGGTGCTGGAGCGCCCAGTGACTCGTTTGATGAGAACTCGTTCTACTCTAGTAGAGCCCCTGACTCCCCACTGCAAGGCGATCAACAAAAACCATCCCCTGCACCTCCCTCTAACTCAGATGAGCTGGTCACGGATGTCCCAGCGGAGAATTATTCAGATGAGTTGACACGGCTTGAAGCCCTCAACCGAACTGAAGATCAGGAAATGCGAGATACTTACACGGTTGCAGACCACAGAATGCCCTATGAGAAACAACCACGTCCTGCTGAGGCAGGCTTCGCAGCCCACAGGTTCCATGAACCCCAACCCGCAGACGCGTTCGAAGAACCGGAGTATTCGCCACCAGCCCCGGGTGTGGCACCAATGGAGAGGGAAGAGAATTATGATACTCAGCTGCAATACACCAGCGGAGCCAGGAGACGAGGCCCGGACGCTCGGCAGCCTGACCGTACCCGTTATTCCCGCGGATTGAATTCGCCTAGAGACGACGTAAGAGTTGTGCGAAACCATATAACTTCCCCGGCAGCACCACGGCCTTCCAGAGTTTCTCCTCTAGCCACCGCCAAGGTTCCCTCCGTCCGTCAGCACAATGACCCCCGTCCAGAGTACGGTGCGGAACGCCAGGCAAGTCCCGATGCTCCACCCCAACAGTTGATGCCCAGAAAGCGCAGGAGACTGCATGAGGAAAGAGATCGGCCTCGCGCGACCGCGTATAGGATGCAAGCTGGAGTCCCCAATGAGACTTACATCAAGGAGGAGCCGGTCTCGCCGCCGCCGTTCGCAGACGCTCCGTCAGCATACCGTAGTCGTGCGCCTCAGGAGAGACCAGTTTACATTGATATCGCATCCCCCGGTTACACACCGGTCATGGAAAGGAGGCAACCTTCGACCAGAGAACCTGCATATGAGGTGGATGCTTATGATATCCGTGGTGATTCCGGGATTGTACGGACGGTTTCGCGGTTGAGTGCGAGACGACCAGTCCGTGATGACCAAGATTTGCGGAGAGTTGCAAGTTTGCATCAAGCTCGCCAACCTGAATATCCTCGTGAATACATTGACCAACCTAGTCCCCAGGCTATGCGATCTGCATCCTACGCTACTGTTGAGCGTCCGCCGCTCGACAGAACCAGGTATTATGATGAGATCGCGCCACCTCCGACGCAACGCTATGTTCCAGCAGTAGGGTTGCCCACTTCGCCACGTTATCAAGAGGCATACTATGAGGAGGAACCTCTGACACGTATTATGGCGCCCCCAACACGACGAATTGTGGTCGATGAGCATGGAAATCAATACTATGAAGCGGTGCCTGCGCCGAGGATGCAGGCAATGCATCCACCATCCAGTCGAATGCCCGTACCAAGAAGTGAGGTTTACGACGACCATCCGCCAGTACGCTAC
This sequence comes from Aspergillus hancockii, assembly GCA_001696595.2. Classification (NCBI taxonomy): domain Eukaryota; kingdom Fungi; phylum Ascomycota; class Eurotiomycetes; order Eurotiales; family Aspergillaceae; genus Aspergillus; species Aspergillus hancockii. The sequence continues at coordinate 73,303 of MBFL02000065.1, forward strand.
ACGAGTGTTCGGGCTCCATCGGTCATTGAGGATCCGTACGGTAGCCGGAGGTACGTGCAAGAAATGCCACCTCCACAAGGTGCCTATCGACGGGTCACCGATTACGCTCGGCCGGCCCCAAGCGAGCGACGATCTTACGTGGCACCATACGATGAGCGGGAGCCGCTTCCACGTAGCGCCAGTGTCCAGGTTACCGACTACACTATGCGCCGCCCTCCTTACATCGAAGAGGCTGAACTTCCGCGCGAGAGGATCGTCCGGATGCCGAGTGTACGACCACCAACTTCTCGGTACGACGAACCGCGCGAAGTGGTTCAGCGTGTAGAGAGCGTCCGACCGGCCGGCAGGGACGTGAGCGTATATATGGATGACGACCCGCGAAGGCCAAGAGAGTATATTGAGCGGCCCGTTTATGTTGCTGCACGACCCGTGGCAAGTGAAGAACGCTACTATGACAGTGGCGAACCCGAGAGGGTAATGCTCGATGGGGCTGTCCCTCGAGTTCCCCAACGCTACTAAGTGTGTAAATTTTTTTAATATGGAAGCATGATCATCTAAAAGCTTTTTTTGTTTTGGACATCCATCTTTTGCATTAATATACTTGTACATACGACCACGATTTCCTAGTGTTAGGCATACCGCATGAAGAACTTACCTTAGAAATCTATAAACTATACGTCGGAAATCCACGGTTTAAAAACAAAGTGTCTACATAATATGGACCGTTAGCGATCAAGGTGCTCTGTACAAGTTCCAACGCCTGTCAGGGGTCCTGTATACTGTCTTGGCATCCCTGAGCTACCCTACATCGGTTGTGGAGAAGAAACAATAAGCATGTACCATTCAACATGTCAGCGTTTTATACAACCAATGCTTTGCGTGAAGGGCCAAGGAAGCTTAACATAAGTGCCAATACGCATACCGGAATCAAAATTGATTTTTCCAAGAGAGAAGTATAGTATGCACTTGTTTTGAAAGAGCAGTGGGCAAACGCAAGTTAGTATATACTACTGGCGCTGGAAGTAAGACGAGCCTGTCTTTAACCCTATTTCGGCAGATAATTATAATTAGACTCTTCAGTCGCTGCATATAACTAATTTCTCTTAGCTATATGACCATTTACCGGATGCTTCGCTTGAAGGGTTGAAACATTGCTATATATCTCTTTCTAACATGTGAGAAACAACTCAATCCCCCCGCCTCTTTAACCCTACCCGTACAACACCGATAGGTAAACAATATGTCCGGGTTTTGTTATTTGCTCGTGCATGGTGGGTTTTGACAATAGTCCGTGTCCAAAAACCGGTTCTAGACTGAGGGGTTGATTATATGTAACTTGTTTTCGACGTACCTATACCGAGGAGTTATCTCCAAACAGTATTTTCAGCATGTCCCTTATGAGTATCTCTTATTTACTAGAAGTAATTGATGCGTATTATGTGCAACTATTTAGAATCGAGGATGGCAACATGAATTGCCTAAGTAGGAGTTAGTATGTAGTACAACCAAGCCAGGGAAGTATACAAACAGCATCGCGTGACACTAGGACCAGAATGTTTATTCCGATCGGTCATGCATACGTTCAGGGGTTCTTCCTTGCTGGTCTTATCTTTCTCTTAGGTTGTATCTTGTTCTACCCATAATAGGTGTGATGATCTCTTTGTGCCACGGGAAAACAGAGTACGACCTCAACGCGACGATGATCTTGACCCACGGGATGACGTCGTTGGCTTCTCCTCGTCTTAGATTCGGAGCCGATGGCGAGGGTCTATCTACCTGCCTTTGTTTTCCAACATTAGTTCAGATAGATAGGCCAAGCTTTCATACGATTTATGGAGAATTCGTAGACTGATATAGAAAGACTCGGCGTAAATCCCGTGATATAGGGTTGATATATCTGCCTGAGGCTGAAGGGTGAATCCCTTTCAGGAATGGATTCAGGACGGGCAAGATCCAGTAGAAGGGAAGATACTAGTTCCCTTTGTCCTATCACCCAGCATGACCGTTGACCTTAGACTTTTATTACGAGAACTCAATCCTTACGGTCCATTGATGCCATTGGCACATCGGAGAAGTCTATTACTTCACGCCGTTGAAAAGCACAGGACACTTATGGTACAGTACTTCTCAGGTAAAGGTATGTATGTACTTCTTCAGCAACTATACCCTAGCATCTACCCACAGCACCTAACTCACTAACTGGCCCTCGAGGGTCAGTCAGGTGGTGCTTTGAATCGTCAATTACATTCGCCACACTTCTGGGACCCGGCCTTAAGCAGCAACATACCAATCACTACTAGCCGATTCCCAGGAAACGGGACGCAAGTTCCTCCACCGTGCATTAGTGGCATTGGCACTATTAACGTGATAATGGATCAGATCAGCTTTCCTTCTTCTTCCCTTATGTACCGGTACTGGGAGAAATGACTGTAACTAAACGTATCCCCATTCATTTACATCCGGGAGAACTGTAGCGACCCGAAACTGGATCGATGAGTGGTCCGCGGAGAGGTATCAGCCATTACTGTACCCCAAGCATGGGTCTAGTTTCATCTTGGAACATTCCGGGCCTTGCGTCACTGTGTATCATCACTTCTCCGCTTCGGACAAGAGGGAACCTAGAATGCCCATTGTTTACTACACCTGGCCTCTCATGATTACCCCAGGGAATTGTTTGGATTTTGACGTTGATCCATGGGTGGGAAATTCTAATTAATATATTTTTCTTTTCTTTTCCACTGCCCTTAGTTTTTCCTAATGACATCCCGGGAGAAAGAGGGTTTGGGTGATCATCACTCTCTGATCTGTCCAGGAGAATCGGGATCGTCCGAATTGATGACCCGTCGTCAGGCAGGTATGTACAGTAAGTATATCTCCCCGACTTTCGTACGTGGTGTCACCGAAATAGTCGGGGGAAAAGATTCACGGGTCTCCATTATGCAGAGTAAAAGAGCGGAAAGCCCGCTATTCCTCCAGCTACTTCTATCCATTCTCGCTCCTGCATGAAGGACCCAAGCCATTGGGCTGTGACAATGCTGCATACAAAGGTACGGTTCCATACCGTTGCTGCTGTCAGTGTCAGTGCAGCAAGGCAAAATGGGTCCTGGAGACCAAAATACTGGGTTATGGTTATGTTTACACAGTAACCCATAGCTCCATCCTCCTGGTTCGAGTCGTGACGGAATCGTCCGGTCCAACCTCTGGTTACTCTACCGTAACCGGTGGTATTTACAAGCCGGGCACGTGATGAAAGGATTCTCGGTTGGGGGACCCAAATGGGAAAGACGATGTGGGACTCCCCCCGTGAGGGTGATGAACGCAATCGTATCAGTGGAAATATCGATTACAGCGTGTGCCACCGGAAGTTGTGGGAGACAATCCGGAAATGGAGAGGGGAGAGAGGTATTTTCGTGTTTCTTTTCTTTCTTTCTTTCTTTCTTTCTTATTTTTTTTTTCTTTTCTTGACCTGAAGAAGGATTGAGTTGAGCGGGGAGGAGCAGGAGTTTTGAGCTTGAGGGGGCGTCTCGGGTCATGCTGACTGGATCAAATCAAGCTCTATGCCTGAAGAACGTTGCCTGATGATAGTAGTTCCTACTAAGGTTGAAACACGAGAACGATTATTTGATTCAGATATTAATGTTAATGATAATCAATTATGGAAATTGGTCCATAATGAATTAGTCTGGAAATTCATCGCGACGTGCTAATAAGGCCTTGGTCTTGGATCTTAACTACGATACAGTTAGTAGTTAGTTTCGGTCAGTGTACCACCGGTTAGTGAGCGTTCTGTCCTATAGTTAGTCCGGGAGAAGAGGCGTAAGTCACTAGTCGCTGCAAACATTGGGGGCCTAGACGCTGTCGAGGACTCGACATTGGGCTGACTTTGACCCGCATATCCCGTTGTGAAAGTACAGAAGGATGTCGAACTTTGCCTGAGGAGAAAAATAAAATAAAACATAAGAAAAAAGAAAAGAATATGCTGGTGGTCTTGAGTTTAAAACATGGGTAAAAATAACCTCAAAAAAAGTAAAGGTCATGAGTGTAGAGAATAAGAATCATATTGTTTGTTTGTTCGAGTAGAAGCTAAGGTCTAAGTAAGTAATTCTTGTGTTTGAGGTGGTTGTTGTTGTTTTGTACTTTTTTTTTCCCTTTTTTTTTTTTTTTTTTTTCTTTCCTTTCCCTGGGACCTGAAGTAAACTACACCACTCCGGTACTAGTTGACGCTTCCCACCCACACCCCTCCCTCTCTGCGCCTCTGCGCCTTGAGCCATACAGGCAGGACAGACCATACTTGCTCTCACCTACTGGGACTACTCACTACTCAACTACACTCAAACTACAGAGGTCACTAACTCTGAAATGGAAACCATCTGCTGACTCAAACCCCCACTAAACCCTTTCCTGTATTCCGCCAAACCCACTTACAAGCCAATGCCAAACCTTTCGTTCATACCCATCGATCAAAAACTAAAATATTATTATTCTTATTACGACTAGATATTCACCTTTCCACCTGAACCCCTTCAATCACTGGACTGGAGACGAAGAGAAGAGCTTCTCGAGTCTGACCATAGGGATCATCCGGTTTTTTTCTCTCGCTCTCATTCTCATTCTCTTTCTGGTTGACCTATCTCATTTTCTGTTCCCTTTTTCCTTTCCACTTTGGAACCTCTTTTCTTTTCTTTTCCTTTTTCTTTTTTACCCTCAATTTTTTGTTTTTGTTTTTTTTTTTTTTTTTTTTTTTTTTTTTTCATTTGTTCGTTCCCCTCCCAAGATTCGCTCGATACCCGTTTGGTCGTTGAATTGAATCATTTTCCCAACCCATTCCGGTACCAAGACAAGAAACGCCCTTGTCCGCCCACACCACCTTTGCGCGCCCATTCCTCTGCCTATTTCTCTTATCCCTGTCGAGAACGGCGATCCCACCCTTGACACCTTTCACCTTGTCCACTCTCTTCCTTCTCCACTCGTCGCTCCCTCCCTCTTTCCTCTCCCACCCATCCGTCCTTCCGCCATTCTCCTCCCTCTGACGCCGTTCTTCTCTTTCCCCTCGATTTGCTCAAGGGGTTAGAGACTCGAACTCGTCGCCCTTGCTATGCACAAGATTTCCAACTTCACGGGCTCAGCCCGTCATGGCTGGGAGCGAATGACGCCCACATTTGGCATGTCCAGGCCGCACACCGATATGACCTCGCACTCGCTACGTCGACCCCATGGTGCACCGCCGATGACTCCGCCGACCGGCATTGACCCAACCGTCAACCTCTCATTCAACGTGCCGTTTTCTTCGACGTTAGCAGGGCCGGACGTGGACGATGTGCTACATGCAAGCCCCTGCGCTCTCCAGCGCTGGACCTTCCCGGAAGGCACTCTCGATGGCACACCCGTCCACAACCTGCCCGTCCACACCAGTAATGTCGAAGCCTTACGGAGATTGTGCCGCCAAATTACCGAGAGCAGTAATGGGAGAATCGAGGCGGTCGTGTTTTCCTCTGAGCCGAAGACCGTGACTTCCCTACAGCGGCGACCTCAAGGCCTGGTGACTAACGTCTGTATCACTGGTGAAGGCGAGACCGTGCGCAAAATGCGGGCCAGGATTTTGAACGAGACACCTATTTTGTTGGTATGTTCGCCTAGCCTAGTCGGTGGCAATCGCCTGGTTTCTTGATTAACTTACTAATGGTGCCCAATTAATAGCGATGTGCGACCGTCGATGTGGACATGCATCTCATCATGGATGGATCCACGAAAGGTGTCCGGCCGACTGTACTGGAGCACCTTGATACCCTGGCCGCATACACGGGGACGGATATCTTTCTGTTGAGCCCAAAATTTCGCGATACGGATAGTGCTGTGGTCTCCTCATACGGTTATGCCTCAGACAATGGGTTAGATCATCGTTTTCGGGTTTCGATATACGGTGACATGGAGAGCGCAGAACATGCCAAGACCAGAGTGTTGATCATGATCGATCAGATCGTAAGTTCTCTTAATTCTCCCTTTCGAAACAGAAAATTCCACCCCAAAAATTATTCAGCAGAAAATAAGAATCGCCCTCTAACACCCCTTTCCTTCACTGGCATCATGCAATGGATGGTGACTAACTGCTTGCTAGCTTAAACGTCACGTGGACGCCATGAAGTTGGAGTTGACCATGCACACGTTGGTCTGTGGTCGCACCCGCAAGAACATCAAGCTCATCGAGGCAGCCACGGGCACCGCCATCTACTTTCCGCCCCCCTTCCCACGCATTTTTGGATACACGCCGCCGGGTGCTCACCGACGGAGCGAAGATGAAGTGTATATCACTGGGGATGCTCAAGAACAGATCGCTCGCGCCAAGCAGAAGTTGAGAGAACTTGTGATGGGGGTCAAGATCTACGTCAAGGATGTCGTCGTCAACTCCAACAAAATCGACAATATTCTACTCGACCGTTTGGATAAAGTCCGAAAGGTGATGGAGATGAATGGCTCCTACGTCCTCTTTCCGCAGCTCGGCAGTCAACGGGGTCTTGTCCGCATCCAAGGCACGGAAGTTTTGCACGTTGAGCGCACTGTTCGGGAGATCATGGCCCTGGTATGTTGATGAGCGCCTATGGTGTAATGGCTTTCGGCTAATTTGTTTTAGGCTGGTCAATTCTACAGTGCCTCGTGGTGGATTATCATGCCAGACCCTTCCCAAGGATCCTTCCGCGCTCCTTCTCCGGCTGATGTTCGCACAATGCTGTCCGATATCTGTACTAACTCCGCGGCTGAAGTGAGCTTTGACAACCTGACCTTTACCATCAATGGATCCGATGACGCCGTTAAGGCTGCTATGAACGTTGTCAACCAGATCCCTTTCGTTCAACGAAGTCAATATCAGATGCGTGTGAAGATCGAATTAGCCAATGAGCACAAGGAATTCGTCAGCGGTAAGAAGAACGGTAAGATCAACAAGATCATGGGGCAGAGTGAGTTATAATCGGGTATTACTTCTGTGGTCCTCATCGCTAATATAGAATAGGCAATGTGCAAATCATATTCGATGGCTTCAACGAGTACAACTTCTACATCGATGTGTGCGGGAATCAGTACGAGTCTACAAAGAACGGTCTCGATTTGGTGGAGCAGGAAATGCCTGCTTCGATCTCGTTCCATGTGCCCGATCAGTACCATAAGCGAATCATCGGAATTGGTGGGCAACACATCCAGCGCATCATGAAGAAATACTCGGTGTTTGTCAAGTTCTCCAACGCCATGGATCGGGGTGGGATGGGTAAAGAGGATGACGACATTAAAGTCGACAACGTCATTTGCCGCACGCCTGCCCGCAACGCGCAGAGTCTGGACCTCGTCAAGCAGGAGATTATGGACATGGTCGAGAAGGTCGATGCTGAATACGTCTCTGAGCGTGTTGTCATCAACCGGCTGTACCACCGTGAGCTCCTTGCTCGCATTTCGGAGATCGATGAGCTGGAAAAGAAATGGAATTGCAAGATTGAGTTCCCTAGCACCGAGCTTGCTAGTGATGTAGTGACCATCTCGGGACCTGAATACCAGGTCCCGCAGGCCGTTGATGCTCTACTAGGCATGGTTCCTGAGAGTCATGAACTCCTCCTCCAGAGCTCTTTCGAACTGCGAGAGTTCTTCAAGTCGGTCGAATTCCATAGCGATGTTTGCACCAAGTTAAAGGAGCAATATGAAGTTGACACAACGGTCGACCTCAGTCCTGATTTCCCATCATCCGATTCCGGTTCAGGTTCAGGCTCGCCGAGTTTGCCTCCAGATGACCGTGTCGTGCTTGGGTATACGCGGAATAACGCTGGAGGTCTCAAGGATGCCATTGATTTCCTGATCTCGCGTTTAGTGGCACATGGGCTTGATGCAACTACAGTTAAAGGGGCTATTCCACGTCCCAAGTCCGACTCATTCGAAGAATCCCTTCCGTTCTTCGACTCGAAGCTGTTGCAGCATGCACCCACTCCGATTGCTACCGACTCTCCCACCCGACCCAGCTTCACCGACGAGACTAGTGAGCGTGGATCTATCTTCGAGAGGCTTCGCAAGCCTGGTAGCATTTCGTCCTTCTCGTCGTTCATCGGCCGCAAGAACCACTCCGCATCCCCCGGTTCGTTCTTCAAACACGCCTCCAGCAATGCCTCCAAGGCCTCGCTGGTCTCCATGGAGTCTCGGGATAGTGGTTACCGCAATCCATGGAATGATTCGGGCGTGAATCTCCCCGAGGATGATTTGCCCGTTCTGGGGAGCTCCCACAGCCACAGCAGCAGCAATGGCTGGCCAGCGCGCTTTGACACAAAATTTCCATTCGGTACCGCGCCAGGGGACATGACACCCAAGCATGACCCCCGCGCGTCTTTTGATAGTGGTCGTCCTAGTACTTCCAATTCTACTTCTGGATACCCGGCCCCTATTGGGCCACCGCGTTAAAACAATGTCAATTTGCAGCACTATACCCCAAGACTTTTTCTCTATTCAGGTTTTGCAATCAGCGTTTTTTCCTTCTATATTCTTTTCTATTTGTATTGTTCTCTTTCGTGATACCATTCAGAATACGCAGTTAAGATGGCGGAAAATTCGGAAAAAAAGGGGATGGACAGATAGTGGAGGTGATCCATTTCGCATGTCATCTCCATTGTCTTTCGTCTTTCTCCCGGGCTTTTGTTCTGTTCTTGTTCCTTTGATTACAGCATTGTTTACATCTCGTTACGTATTACTCTCCTATCTTGCCAACAGTGTGTGCAGCGGAGCAAGAAAAAGAAAGAGCACGAAGCTTTTTTATGGGATAACCACGGAAGGGGGGAGCAATTTCCATTAAAACATTCAAAGACATGATACCAAGTGAAACGATGGTGTATGATGGTGTTTCTCATTACATTCCTCTGTTGAGTGATCTTTCTCGATTGATTGATTGTTTTCCCCTTTCACATCTCGGAGTTTCAGATCGGTTCTGTTCCCGTGCTTTTTGTTTTGGATCGTTCTATATACCTCGACGAACACGATATCCCAGGACGTGCGAGTAGAAGAAGAATGCGAGAGTGCCTTGTTTGTCGGATCATCTTCATTGCCTTATGTATAACGCCGTATGTAATCTTCGTATTGTGCGGGTACGTGATGTCCATTGTAATCCTTACGGAGGTAAATGCAGACAAGTAGCGTTCCGTGCAACATCTGGTCTCACCGTGGAAATGACAGAAATTGACATTTCAATATGATTGACTGTTCACCATTCAAGCAAGCATAAAAAAGTCTCGAAATGGAAGCTTCCTCTAAAGGCGCAGCGATGGTGTATATATACACTGAGATAGATCTGGCTGGACAAGAGCGCCAAATATGGGATGGAAGCCTTGTCTCTTCACCTTGTGCTGTTAACATTCCCTGTGGCGTACTCGGTACCGTGTGCTTCATCACAAAAGATCGGCGAGCGATGACCATTGTTCACAATAGTGTCATACTGGTCCCATGTACCTAGCCTCTATTTTAGTGCTTTCGGAAGGTTCTCATGGGGAACGTCCTTCGTTCTAAGGTAGTATTATACTGAGTTGTATTGAAAAACCCTCGCATACTCACGGAAGTAAAGTATCGCTTGGCTTAGAGGGTAACCCGTAGTAATGTCGTGGGCCATATGAGTGCGTGTAGGGTATCGGAGTCATGAGAGACCACTTACTCTGCATAAGAGGTTATAGTAATCACATGGTTACCTGCTGAAAAGGGTAACCACAATACTATACTACTATACTACTAGGTCCCTATACTGTTGCAGTGCTAGGTGGATAGGAAGGTATAGCAAAGAGCATAGTACTCCGGACACAGGAGTGTTGCATGCACCAATGGAATCCAGAAATGACCGTGAATGTATATCCATACCCTTTGTAAATTGGAGTTGACCCATGGTGGAACTCCAAAATCCCTCCTCATGCGGGGAGATTCAATGAGGGATCAAGGGCCCCTCTAGCCACAGACAACTCTAACTAACCCACAACTCACCTGGTGTCGTTGTCGTTCGCTCTGAATTGATCCCCTACATCCCCATACCTCTGTACCAAGAACTTACAAAATGCTCCTAAGTTACGACCCGGAATCCACCATGACAGCAGCAGGCATCTTATCCGCCATGGCCGCAACCCAAAAGCCAACCCTGCACGAGATCGAACTACGCCGAAAAGCCAACACAGGCTGCTACGCAATATCCTTCGCCTTTGCTCCTAGACACCCCGGACGTGGAACACACAATCCACCCATTCCAATCCTACGACAGCCAGCCAGACCATCTCCGTCCATCGCTTCCACCTGAAAACGCCTACATCTACAACCCAGGGCCCGGCCGTCCTGCGCACGCACGGAGTCGGCATGTAACAGTTCGTCGTGGACCTCTCCAAACGAGCTCTTAAGTGACCAGGTCCATTGAGTAGGAGTCCGGGTCTTCTCCATTGACTACCGCCTCGCGCCAGAGGACACGCACCCGACCCCGTCAGAAGATAGCTACGCGGGCCTAACCTGGGTCCACGAGCACGCGGGGGTCAGTTCAACGTAGACCGAAGCCGCATCGCCACGATGGGCGAAAGTGCCGACGGGAATCTGGCCGCTGCGCTGGCGATCATGGCGCGTGATCGGGGCCTGCCGCCGCCTCTCGCGAAGCAGATCTTGGTCTATCCGATGTTGGATGATCGGACTACGGAGCCTAATCCTGCGTTGAGCGTGGAACACGGAGGAGAATGTTACGGGGTGTAAGGCACTGTTGGGGAGTGATTTTGGGACGGACAAGGTTTCTCCATATGCTGCGCCGGCGAGAGCGAGTAGTGTTGAGGGGTTGCCGGCGACGTTCATTGATGTCAGGGAGTTGGATATCTTTCGCGATGAGGATCCTGTTTATGCGGCTAGGATTGCGGCTGCTAATATTAGATTATCCTGGGTTGCCTCATGCTTTTGAGATTTATGCTTGTGAGGCTGAGGTTTAGAGAAGGGCGTTTGAGAATAGGTTTAACGCTATATTGCCAGTTTAGGAGGACTTTTTTTTAGAGTTGAGTGACAGGAAATCCAGTGCAATGCGTGGCTTGATTGATGAAGTTGAGGATAAGCAAGGCATTCTTCGTAATTCTAATCCTTCGTGTTAGAGAAGCTACAGTTTAGGCTACACGATAACTTGGACGACGGTGTTGATATGTTGCATTTGTGCAGAGCACCAGATATGAAGTGGATCATTGAAGGAAGCCTTTGCGACGACAGATCTGGAGTGGCTATGCATGAACCCTTAAAGTAGCTGAAATTGATGCTTCGCCGACAGGCAGACGTATTCCGAGAGCAAACGGATAGAGGTAATTAAGAGAGAGAGAAAGAAAAAAGTTTTAAAAAAAAAAAAAAAAAAAAAGAACATGCTGAAAGGAAGGAAAAAAGGGCCGCCGATGCTGAGCCTTGTTATACGCTTGTGGTGTGACCGTGAGGGAATTAGAGATGTCTACGGAGGTATGCGGCATCCCGAAGCGATGTCAACTCAAAAAAGAGTCATCACGAATCAATAGACATCAGTAGAGGCCAGATAGCTTGGAACTCGGCATGGATCAAAGTATGGCTATGGCTCTGCATCAGGAGACGTCTGTCCTTCACCGATAGTGTGGTGATAGTTTGAATGGAGGCTTAGAGAGCGGAGGCCCTCCGTACGTGCAGCACGCATGCTGTCAGCCAAGTGCATACTAACTAATTCGGCATCAAAATTTCGACTGCTTAGAGTGGAAACTAGTGTAGTTACCACCTTAGTCCTCGGCAAAGACTGCCGCATAATCCACTGCACACATGCGTGGACGCCAACGCGGAGGATGAGGCAATTTGGACCTCCACTCCAGGGGGCGGAGCTGCGACGGAGACCCAAGAATCTGCGGAGAGCGCCCCTTTTCCCGGGAGCGATCCACGGAATGACACTGGCACAGGGAATTGCTAGTTGGGACTGTTGGAAGGATCGAGGCTGTCAGGAACTAGACTGCGTTGTCATACATACATCGCGGAAAAGGTTGACTTGTCAATCCAACACTTTGCTCCTGATGACAGGATCAGGTGGTGACATCCGAGAAGTAACCCGGATCATCCACCCTCTTCACGGCAATCGCCGGAAAGAATTTGTGAAAAGCATATTTTAGATATTGCAGATTAATTTTTCCTGAATCCGGGACCGTTGTCTGTGGCGATAGAGCTAACCAGCCACAGCGGAGTTGTGGCAAGCGAGGATTTCAGAAACAGGCAGAAAAATTGTAACAAAGGCTAATCGATCGTCAGGAACCGAGCCAGCGGACTAGTTCGTAATCGCTAATGCTCTGTCTGAGGCAGTGTTGGAGGTGGGGGGAGAAGATCTGGTGCGGATCCCGGCCGTGCAACGAGCGAGGCGCAGTCAAAAAGTGTTGGAATGCTATTGGGCATTTCCGGTATATAAGTCGTTGAGAACGGACTCTCTCTATGCATTAGAACTCACTAGAATCCAATTGCGAAAGCAACATATATCAAAGACGGACTCCTGCTCTCTTTTGTTGTTCCTGTTGAGACCATTGATTGAAGTGAACGTCAAACAACCACCAAGAAGAGTGAAAGCCAATCATTCTTTATCGCGTGACTTATCTTTAATATCCCACCGCCACTTAAAATCACCAACCTCTCCTGCTCTCTATTATAACAACTCCTTCCCTACTGAGACTCTTTCTCAATCTATACAAGACAACATCTCCTCCTCAAACACTACAAGAACCACCCCCTAAAACAAAATGTCCGCCCTCACCCACTCCCCCCGGGGGCCGCCCTCTTTCAGCATCAACCGCGCCTCTCGGTCCTCCTCAGCATCATCCAAACCAGCCCTCACACTCGACCTCTCCAACCTCCCAACAATGTCGCAACCAACCCCCTCCTCAAACACCCTCATCATAACCGAACTAAGCAACCTCCTAATCTTCCAACCAAACTCCCTCGCCAACCTCCGCGCCCAAATCGAACAAATCGCCCCCCTAAACTCCTTCTCCCCACTCCCCTCCCTCCGCCGCATAATCTGCTCCTTCCACTCAGACTCCGACGCCATATCCGTCCGCAGAGTCCTAGAATCCCAACCCCTCGACCTCAACATCCGCCCGAAAGTCTACTTCGGCGAACCAACCCCCATCCTCGACGAGGAGGAATTTCGCCGCCCAAAGCTCCTCGAGGCACCCCAGCTCGACAAGCTCTTCTTCATCAGCCCGCCGCCCAGCCCCCCGCACGGATGGGTCATGCGCAATGAGGAGCCCCCCAATAAGGAGGTCCACGCTAGCGATCTTGCCTCGGCCCTTGCGCAGTTGAAGACCGAGCAGTCTGAGGTGTTCGTGGCTCAGACTCTGGAGCCTGGTACGCCCATGTCTATGACTTCGGATAAGCGGACGGGGAGCTGGCCTGCTTCGATGTCTGGGCAGAGGAGCAGGAGCAGTACCTTGATCTTTCATCCGGAGGATCATGGTGGCAGTCCAAATCTTCCTGCAGTTATGGTTGAGGATACGAGTGCTAGTTTTGAGGATTTGGATGTGGAGATGAGTCCGATTGAGATGACGATTCGGAAGGCGCCGCCTAAGACTTCGAGGCCGCCGGTAGAATTGATGGAGTAGATGGGATGATTTGTTTCATGGTCATTTTTTATCTACATACGTCTGCTGGGTTGTCATTTAGCGTGTGCATTTTCGACTTTGCATGGTTTTTTTGCTTTCTTTTCTTTTATCTTTTTCTGGGATATATTGGCTGTGAATGGTTGATCTAATGTGCTCTGCTGTTGCTTTGTTAAATCATGGGCGGCGTTTTGGATGGCATTGTGATCGTGCAGTTTTGGTCATGAAGCATATGGAGTTGGCTCTATGTTAATTATCTTCAAATACGTTTGCCATATTTAAACTGAATTATATAAGTTATCTACATAACGGCTCTTTATCAGTAAGGCAGCCCGAAGCGTACTTAGTCAAATAATACGACGGCGCTCTCCTTGAAAAGGTTAGGTCCCAACGTTGCGGCGAGTTCGGCGATAATTCCTTTGATAGACTGGGGCTGATCGATAGGCATTGTCTCCCATCCCACGAGATCCTGAGGCAATGAATGTTAGTAAGGGGAACAACTGAAGGGGAACTTAGGTTCAATGGGGTAGTGCTTACAATCATATGGACAAAACTGCCGTGGACGAGGAGAAACCAGTGGTCCAAATCCAAAGCTTTCACTTCGTCCAAAGTCATGACCCCAGGCATGTGCAAATCGAAGAGAGACACCTCTTCATCATTAACTTCACCCTCAATTTCTGTGGAGTCGTTTTCAGCGGGTTCCGATGTGCCTTTAGCAGCGAGACAGCGGTCGCGCGAAAGTGATACATAAGCTCGTTTGTCCAGTTTCTCCGCCAGCTCGCCATCAAGGGGATCCCAAGTGTGGCTCTCAGGGTCTACATGATGTTAGCATAATTGTCTTCTATCTTCCACAAGTGCTGGAGATCTTACCAAGAATATACTGCGGTCTAAATGAACCTTTATAACGCATTTTCTGGCACGAGTGAATATAGTAACCTGCGTAATTGGTCGTTAGGTATGTCCTGCCCCACGAAAGGTTGAGATATATTACCCATATAGTAATACTCATAACTGCCTTCCATAGTAAAAGCGATCTCCCTCAAGGCACTGAGTTTCCCGAATTCCCATTGCTCATACTCAGGATCGTAACTTCGGCTGTCAGTATTGGTCGACCATACCAAAAGTCAAAGAGAACTTACAAGATATATACAGAGCTCACACCGCTTGGCATCAAATCTAAGACCGCAACAGCTATGAGTTTCCCATCCAATCGGTAGCATTGATGGAATGAGCCCAGTTTCTTCTCATTGGATTTTGGATCAGCCGGTGAACGGCTCATGCCCGAACAGAGAAACCGCTTAAAGTCCTTTTGCTGCCATTTCGAGACGTCTTCCTTGTGGACGTTGGTCTGGTATTTGAGGAAAAGTTCGAACCTTTGAATGTGAGCGGAAGCTATAGATGCCGAGATTGAGTTGTACCTACTTTGCCTGAGAAACAGAATCCCCTTCTATGTTGACTTCGAATCGATGGGCAGGTTCCAGATGCTTCTTGCTCTTAGGATCAATGGGACGTTTCACGTTGCCATATTCAGCTTCGTGAACTGCCGCGAGGAGATCGAAATTGCATTTACGGTGCTTTTTCTCTCTGGGAATAGATAAGCTTCAACTCTCCCACTTCCTGATAGCAGCTGGTGGACTTACTCCCGGGTCTTGGGGCATAGATAGGCTGCCCTGCGGATATACTCCGGTCCCAAGACGAACTTGTTCCAGCGATTGATCGCTTTACGTTGGTCCTTTCTACTCTTAAAGGCTGATGCTTCAAGCCTACTCAAGAAGTCAACCTATAGCCACCGGGGTGGTCTAGAATTCAATGTTTTGCACGCACCTCATCGTATAGTGCGGACAGCATGATCTTTGCAAGTTCTGCTTATAGTAAAGCGTCCCTGATCTGGAGAGGAATTAGCGTTTGGATGCCACATGCCGTCGCAAAAAAACACAGATAAAAACCTACCTTCTCCACCCGCGGTTGACGAGTTCCTCATAATGCCCGGGGCGTACTGATACAGAGCTAGTATAGTAAGACGCACCTGCAGCGAGTACACATTAGAAAGATCTTAGGTGCAGTGATGGAGAAATTCTCGCCCACAGTAACGGGCTCAGAATTACCGAATGCGAGAGGGAAGGGACATGTGTTGGGTGGGGAGACTCACTTCCATTGTCAGATTTACAGTAACCACAGGAGTTGCGCTGGTAACCTGTATGGTGTCCAGAGATTAACGTTGGTCATTGACAACAGTCACAGATGGATCAAACCATGACACAGATGAAAGAAAAAAAGTGTTGACATGCATTAGTTGTAAGAGAGGGTACTAAGGAATATCACTAAACAACCATAGTGGTCGTCCGGTGATGGCCAAGAAACCGTAGTAGTGGAAGAGGGGCAGTAAATGCGACGTTCAGAGGGGCACAGAACAACACAACTTGGAGGGGAATATCGGTGCATAAGGGCCAATGATGATTGCACGGGGTAAGGTACTATCATCTGAGTGGCTGCTTACCAAGAGGTCGGAAGAGTGACAATTTTCTTGCTTCTTCGGCGTCGACGATGGATCCCATAGTTTCGTTTAGCTGGAAGTCAGTGTGGATGAAGCGCTTATTATCGTCGGCGCTCAAGGCGGAAAGAAAAACAAAAGAAAGGAGGGGTTGAAGAGAGAAGCCCTGATTTTGAGAGGAAACAAAACAAGGGAGGTTGAATAGAGCAGATGATGTTCGTCTTTCTGCAAAGTTATGTTGAGGCGTTGAAGTGAACTGAGTGATTAATGTTCAAACCCTGGTAAAATGATAATCAGTCAGTTGGATACGAACTCGATGTTTCCAATGGGTACATACATACTGTACCACAAACGTATACGGTAATACAGACCAACCAACAGTTCAAATAGATTCTGTACAGACACACCGTACCTTCATAGAGCTGTATATCATATGGGATTCTTGTCAATACAAAGTTTGGATGGCTCATAAAGTGACATATACTACCTAGGTAGGAGAAGCACGATTCTGGTTCGGATCGCAAAGCCAGGAGTTTGCCAAGCACTGCAGATGACGTTCATGGTGCTTCTAGAAGGGGATCTGACTGGGCAGTTAAAAATTTGCCTCAATCCCTGTTGTAGAATCCTTGTTGGCTTTTAGGAAACCCTCTTTTTAGATAACCTTCAAAAGGCGATTAATTCATCCTATTTTCCTGTCTTCTACAGTACATATGTCAACATTTCCTCCTGGCATCAATGAGGCTGCTGTCTATGTACTTCTGTATGTATGTATTAATTCATGTATGTACAGTACATACGTAAACACGGAAAGATCCTTGAGATCTTACAATATTACAAGTAGGTATATACCTAGATGCAATCGAAAGGAGTGCACCACCAGTCTTGCATAGTCACTGTGAGAAATAGGCTACTCTGTAGTTCCATGGATTGTATTTGCCCTTTCCATCTAGACACAGAGCGCTACCTGACAGTAGTCCAGGATCTAGATAGGTAGGTATAGATACCATAGAAGGGCGAAAAGGTTGGTATTCCAATATCTCGTTACGATACCAATATTAGATACAGTATGTACTACTGATCTCTCTCGATGAATTGGGAAGTTGGCCAAGTGTCCACCAACAGTCAATCTCATGGTTCGATGACCGTTCGAATGTTACGCTGCGACAGTCCATTGACCCTTTGTTTCAGTAGATCTCAGACAAATACGGAGTACGGAGAATCATTAAAACGATCCATCATTTCCTAACCTTCCTAATCATTTTAACATTTTCCTAGGCAATGACATCACATGAAGAGCGTCCCCAACGTCAAAAATGTATCAGCATCACACACCGATCCCTAGAAGACCGCACTGACTAAAAAAGCCGTTGCTGCGTTGTCGCTTTATTATTCAATAGCCACTACCAGTCCCTCTTCAATACGATAGACATAGCTTCAGTAGTCCCCAAATCCTTCGCCGTTTGAGACAGACTGTCCGAGTCAAAACTCGTTGTCCATGATCTACTGCTGAATACACGACTAATTACACCTACATCTTTACCCTTGACGGAGGTGTGGGGTGAGGCGGCGACCAGTGGTGCGTTTAAGTTTCGCGTTTGAAAGGTACCTATTTTCGTCTCGTGTCGAAACAAAAGAAAAAGAGAAGGGGGAAAACGAAAAAGGGAAACAGAGAAAGTGAAAAAAAAAATAAAATTGGTCCCGCATTTAGTTGGATTAGTCACTCTTTGATGCCATTAAGGATAGTTTCAAGACTAATGTATGCAGGCATGCTTCTGCGTTTTATGGCACCCAATAAACCAAGGCTTGTCTGGATGACAAGGGGCAGTGAAAATAGTAACAAGAAGAAAAAGTGATAATCTTCGCAGTAGAAATTGAAGAGTCGCCCTCTAATTACAGCTAGAATATACCCTAACTGGCGACTAGCACTGTATAAACTGCCACCAGAATCTACTAAGAAAAAAGGATCATCTTGATCCATGGACACAAGTAGCAAAAGACACGTCCGTGCAGCAAAATTCCGAGGAAGGTCTCTGTTTGACTCGTTTCCACATGGGGATTTACTGTTTTGATTAGTAGAACTAGTGTCCTGATTATCATATAAGTGTATAGTACCACAGCCCAGGTTGGTTTACCATGTGGACCGATCCTGGTTTTGGTCTGATTTACAGTAGGACACTGTCCTGGTCGTTCTATTACGGGTGGCCAGTTAATTGATGGTACCAAAGGATGCAGAAAGGAAGGTCTTTTTTCCCTTCCTTTTTTTTTTTTCTCTCCCCTTCTCTCCGTTCGAGGGTAAGAGAAAGAAAAGGAAAAACCTTAAAAAAGTAAAAAGGTTAATCAGAACCTCAACTTTTGACCAGTGTTCGCTGAGTATTAGTTTAAATCCGAGTACGGGGTACTACACCACTCACTAGACTCCTTAACCAATCTACAGCAACAGGAGAAATGCATACCGATGCGCTTGTGGCGGCCGTCGTCGTTTATTTCGTCAGACAAAGGGTTAAGTCCGATGGAGACACACCTCAATCAATTTGAAGGAACTGTTTTTCTGTCCACTAGGAGTACCGAAATTTAGAGCTCTTCTCTTATGTGGTGCCCTCTGTACTGCATGTGCATATGCATACATAGGAGTCTGGATGTAATAGGCACCGAGCTGAGTTCCTGACAGGGACTGGGTAGCATGCCTTTTGTCCAGTATTGTGGTACGCCCGAACTCGCTCCTCCATTGTGTGGTCCCTTGGGCGACCAAGAGGTTGCTGTGGAACCGAAGAGGTCCGCAATGCATCGGAAGACTCAGGAGTCGATGGCTCATCATTACTATGGAAATGGGAACATGCTTACTCGGGTTGTCTCCCCAAAGATCCCTGGATTCAACTAGTCGGTCACTCCACAAGTTCGTGGCATTCCATACAGTAATACATATTACTGACTTAGATACCTCTACTTTTTGACTGGGGAAAAGGAAAGTGATTTTAAAGAGGAAAGGAGGTAAGAGCTACTTAGATGAAGGATGTCCAATTAAAAATAATGATCATAATAATTATTAAATAAACTAAGGGAAAGGGACACCGTCTCCTGAATTAAAGACTCAAAATAAATTATTATAATACATTCGTGATAACTGGAGACAGGATTAAGGAGAGCATACCGTAGTTTAGTGAAGTATTTGTCTCGGTAATACCGTGCATGCCCACCTCATACACCAATGCAGCCAATCCGTTACCACTCCAGGAAGCCGAATGGGGGGAAAGGTACCGTACGTATCCGTAAGTACCGTCCGCTCCGGGCGAGAGAAGACTCAGACTCAATGAGTCCTGCCGGACCGCGCCGCTCATTATACTCCCAACCTAAGCTGTCTCTGATTCCCGGTTCTCTCGCCTCCCCCTCCGTTCCTCCCACTTCCTCTCCCTCTATCCGTTCCCTTATTTCTATGCTACCCTCCTGATTACCATGTCTTGTACCCTCTCATCTCCTTCGAGGTTCCCGTCCGCCGCGGGAGTGAACGGGGATACCTAGTTCCTGAAGCATTTTTTCTGTCTTAACCCCCTCAAAAAAATCCCTACTCTTTTCTCGACCGCCTCGCTTTCTGAGTCCCGGAGGGAAAAAAAAAAAAAAAAAAAAAAAATTAGGGCCAACGGGTCGTGGACCGGCTCACATCCACCAGTGTGGTTCTTTTTTTTTTTTTGGCTCAGAATCCCCGTCGTTTGAAGTTAAAAAGTTCATCTCCGGATTTTTTGACCCCATATACTCTGGCATCGTCATTGTGTCATTGACGGCCTTTTCCTCTCTCTGGGGACCTCGCACTCTTTTGGTTCACTGTCGCGTGTACTACAGCTGGCGCTGTACATCACCAGTTTATCCAATCCCTCTGTTCGCAACCTACCTGCTTTTGGTGTTATAGAGGGTCTTATTCTTCAACTTTTCTTCTGCCTTTCCGCGATCCAAGATGGTGGATCAAACTCGGTCAATGGAGTCCCGAACAGGACGGAAAAACCAACGTGAGTACATGTTCCTAGCTGCACGTGGGCACAATTGTGTCCCTGTTCATACCCTGTCCAAATAATGCGCATGCCCATATTACCATTTTGGCACACCTATCCATCGCCACTCATTTCGCGCATACCGTTGCTAACACATATTTCAACAATAGGGTACGGATCCAAAGGCGAACGCCTTGTAGCTGGAGTTGTTCCTTTATCTGCCGACAAGTCACAAGTGCTTATGATTCAGTCCGCGGGACGAGGTGGTTGGGTACTTCCCAAAGGTGGATGGGAAACGGATGAAGAAACTGCCCAACAAGCCGCTTGCAGAGAGGCCTGGGAAGAGGCTGGTGTAATCTGCACGGTGCTTAAAGATTTGGGGACGATCCCAGACATGCGCCCGTCTACCCTACTGACGTCGCAAGCGCCCAAAGCGTCATACCAATTCTTTGAGGTCATGGTTGATCGTGAGGAAGATCAATGGCCCGAAATGAACAAACGAAAGCGTCAATGGGTGTCCTTTGCGCAGGCCGCATCTGCTCTTGCGACTCGCCCAGAGCTCTTGGAGGCGTTAAATCGCAGCTCTATGAGAAGGTAGCGAATGCTTTTCCTTGTCTGATCTCCTCCCTTCCAGGAGTTGAATAGGCAAGGAGAAATTGGAAGATCTCCTTTGATCTTGTGATCTTCTCCCCGTTATGACTTGACGTGATCCTTTCCTTTCCACCAAAGAAACCTTCTATGCCGTACTCGCCTTTACCCTTGCGCTCTCTTCCTGAACATCTCTTATTTTAATTGGTTAGCTATGCTGCCTTGGAGTTCGAGTCGTCCTGATATGACTTGTTGAGCTGGCGACTTGAGAGGATATGCGCACGACACCAGATTCACGCACTCACCACTATAGATATTATGATTACCCGTCGAATAGAAAGTTAGAGAAGCGCATTTGACAGCGCTGATGTGGACGGACAAAAAGTTTGCAACTGATGGCGCATTGAACATCATCACTATATCAGATCTGGCTCTTGGAGAGGACTTTTGGTTATCTGGATACCAAAATTTTGCTTTTGACTCTGGCAATGGTTCGGCCACCTACTTGCACCTTATTCCTATGTTGTTGGGCAACTGTGGCCTACTGGCCGACATGGGCCCGCTTATGATCTGGCCTTTTACTTTCGCGGAAGTAGGAGTCAAGAAGAGAAGTAAAACACGAACAAAAAAAAAGACAATTCTCCAAGTGGCTCAGATGGTTGCGAAAAACCAGCCAAGTTGTGCTTATTGACCGCGTAGACATTAGAGTAATCTAACCTTTACCGTCTCCTAGATAGGTATTGAGCGAAACGATATGGATACTAAGGCATTTACTAGATATGAGAAATAGAATTGAATAGTCGATTGTTTGCATCGTATATTACAACAATTCACTTCTACTACTTCCTCTGGCGACAAAAGGCTCATTTTAACGAATACAATTAAATACCTAAGGATTTTAAAAATAGTATACTGCAGTCTATCAAAATAGAAGTATATTTTCAAGCTTCGTGTTGGGAATGGCAGAACAAGCGGGAAGCGTGAGTAAAATTTAAAAAGAAAAAAGTTTCCAGGGCCAAGATTCGAGCTCATTCAGCCTGGAGCTCGGGTTACGTTGAGTGTTAAGCTCAGTTCGCTATGTTACCATTACACAACCCTGAGCTCTTGTGCTTGATGTGTACAAATGCCTGGCCACCGTGTTTTTGAACCCCCACTTATGAAAGTTGTAAGTTTTATACACTCCGCTCTTTTAGTGCGCCTACGATTGACTTTTAGTCTACTAATTTACATAACGTATTTCCCGGCCGAGCCGAACACCACACGCGTTTCGTACGCGCCTCAATTTTTGAAGCCATTCAACCACCTGCCATACCACCAAAAATGGCTAAATCATCGAAAGGTTTGGTGGAACAGGAAGGCAGGATCCTGCTAGCTATATCAGTTTTAAAAAATCATGAAATCAGCAGTATTCGAAAAGCAGCTTCAATTTTTAGTGTGCCTCTTTCTACTCTACATTGTCGCTTAAAAGGAATCACTTTCCGAGTTGATATACGTCCAAATGGTCATAAATTGACTGTTTCTGAAGAGGAATCGCTGGTACAGTGGATATTATCGCTATATCAACGTGGAGCAAGTCCCCAGTCTGCCTATGTACAAGAAATGGCCAATCTTCTGCTTGCTAAGCGTGATTCTACTACTACTACTACTACTACTACTACTACTACTACTACTACTACTTCTGTTGGTAAGAACTGGGTTTCAAGCTTTATTAAACGTAGACCTGAGCTGAAATCACGTTTTGCACGCAAATATAACTATCAGCCTGCTAAAGCTGAATATCCTGAGACTCTACGTATCTGGTTTAAGCAGGTAAATGAAGCAATTCAGTAATACAGCATTGCGTCAAGCGATATCTACAATTTTGATGAAACGGGGTTTGCAATGGGACTGGTAGCTACTGCTAAGGTTGTTACTAGATCTGATACACAAGGCAAGCCAATTTTTGTGCAGCCAGGGAACCGGGAATGGCTTATCTCTATAGAATGTATTAGTTCTAATGGATGGACTCTACCTGCCTGCATCATTTTTAAAGGCAAGGTATATGTATATAGAGGGCTGGTATCAAGATCCAGCACTTCCATTTAAATGAAGAATTGAGACCAGCCCGAATAGCTGGATCAGCAATAAAATAGGCCTACGCTGGCTGCAGTATTATTTTATACCTGCTACTACAGGTCGATCTGTGGGAAAATATCGTCTACTAGTACTAGATGGCTATAATAGTTATCTAACACCTCAATTTGATTGAATCTGCTCAGAAAGTAATATTATACCAATCTGCATGCCTGCTCACGCCTCTCACAAGCTTCAACCGCTCGATGTGGCCTGCTTTTCACTATTAAAGCGTGTATATGGTAAGCTAGTTGAATCTAAAATACGCTGTGGATTCAATTATATTGATAAAGTTGATTTTTTATCAGTATATCCCCAAAGAATATAAAAGAGCTTTTACTGCAAGCAATATTTATAGTGCTTTTCAAGCAACCAGCTTAGTTTCTTTCAATACTGAGCGAGTTCTTGCTGAAATTACCGTTCAGCTTCATACCCCTACGCCTCCAGGCAGTAGACCAAGCAGCCGAGGCAGTTCTACGCCTAAGACGCCTTATACAGTCAAACAGCTGAAGCTGAAGGAATCAGAATCTAGATTGAAAAGATTACTTAAAAATCGATCCAGAAGCCCTGAATCACCTGTTAAGCTTAATATAAATTAGATAATTAAAGGTGCTGAAATGACTATTCATGGAGCCGAGATTATAAAGCGTCAGCTTGAGCAATATGAGACTGCTCATGAAAAGCAGCTCAAAAAGCAAAAATGCTTTACCAAACAGCCTCAAATAGAATCAGGCATATCGGTACAGGAAGCCAGGATGCTTATAGAAAGCAGAAGACATGCAAATGATGCTATACAGACAGATGGGCCTTTACCTGCTGAATCGGCCCCTAAGCGAGCACCCCCTCGATGTTCTGGTTGCAATACACAGGGTCATAAAATTACGAACTGCCCGAATCGATAGAACTACTCATTCTTTTATATAAATGCCAATTTTTGGTGTTTTGTATGGCTTTATTTTTCAAAGGGCGGCCAGGTGTTCAGTTCAGCCGGGAAATACATTATATAGTTTGGTGAGTGTGACGTAAGCAAGAAACAATTTTACAAGATAGAGGTTTTAGAAAAGCTCGTGGCTAGGAGTAGTAGTCAGTTTGGATCTTTGTTAGAGCAGCGAAAATGCCACGGGCTGAGGTCCAACAACCACGCACAACCAGAATTACTCCATAGTAAAATGAGGTAAATCTTGATAGAAACCCCAAACAGGCAAAGCGCATAACTCCAATTTGGAGCCGAACTCAACGCTCAGCACCACTGACGCTCCTCTTGAATTCCAGCTCGCTATCACTTCTCCTTTATCCTCGACCGGCTAGATCGCCATTTGATACAACTACTTCTCCATTAATAGGATCACGTGCTACACGAATTATCAAAAGTCACCCTCTCGAGACACGAAGTTGGCACCCAGCAGCGCTGCTTCATCGCCAACATGGACTATGAAATGGACATCGAGCCTACAGGGCCCCAGGTGACAGTGCGAGAGGTATGTCTGGTTTGTTTCGAGAAACCGTCTTCGAACGATCGAGTAAAGTGTCATAAATGAAGCGTTCAGAGATTGATCATGTCGTAGGCCGAACCCCATCGAGTCGATTTCAAACTCAGCTCCGTCGACCTTGCCTTTGCCAACTCCCTCCGTCGAACCATGCTGGCAGAAGTTCCCACCATCGCTATCGACCTAGTTGAGGTTGAAAAGAATAGCTCTGTACTCCCAGACGAGATGCTGGCTCACAGACTGGGTCTTATCCCTCTGAATTCCAAGAACTGCGACCAGGATGTTGAGTACACCCGCGACTGCGACTGCGAGGACCACTGCGCACGGTGTAGCGTGACACTCACTTTACATGCGCGCTGCACGGGCGATGACATTATGCGCGTCTATGCGCGCGACCTGGTGGTCAGCGGCGAACGAGCGAACGAATGGGTTGGAAATCCGGTCATCACTGACCCGGAGGGCAATGGGCCATTGATCTGTAAACTGCGACGTGGACAAGAGCTCAAAATGACTTGCATCGCTAAGAAGGGTATTGCTAAAGAGCATGCTAAGTGGATGCCCACTGCAGCGGTTGGTTTCGAATATGACCCGCACAATAACCTACGACATGTGGATTATTGGTACGAAGAGGATCCTATTAAAGAATGGTACATTACATCACTCTGTTCTTCCATCAGTTTTGGAGGATAAAAATAAGCTTTTCGGTACTAACAGACATAGGCCAATCTCTCAAAATGCCACATGGGAACACGCCGCTCCCCCAGACCAACCCTTCGACTATGACGCGCAACCCAACAACTTCTATATTGATGTCGAGAGCATCGGTGTGCTTGAGCCAGATATGATCATTCAACAAGGAATCACTGTCCTACAACGTAAACTTGCCTCTGTTATCTCCTCGCTGTCCGGCACTGGTGACGGTGACCGCAATGGCGTCATGGGTGGTGAGGATGAAGATATGATGGGCGTCCGCAGTCCAGATGCGTACGAACCACCGGAGGGTATCGACGGAGGCTTCACCGCTTACGCTAATGGCGGTGCTAGTGCCTGGGGAGCGAGCGCAGCAACTCCCTACGGTGCGACTCCTTATGGAGGCGGCGGATACGGTTTTTAATTGACTCCTTATTCCTCCTGAAATCTTGATGTGGACCCGCGTTATTAATGGAAGGACACAAAGTGAAAACCGGGCGGATGGGGAGGCAGAAATGGGCAGGGAAAAACGAGAAAGAAAAGCACGTTTCCATATTCAATAATTGCTATTACCTCCAAGCATCTGGACGGAGTTTTAGGTTACGGTACAGCGGCGCGATTGGGATTTTGCTTTCACTCTTTCAAATCGAGAGCAACTCTTCGTCGGTTTGGTCAATACTTCTTTGCCTTTGTATCATCAGGGGCTTATATGGACATGTCATATTAAATCACAATATAGAAAATGAGATGAATGAAATGGTTTAAACAGTTGTGGTGCCTACATCTGAGAGTTGATAATGCTCCTCATAACTGTCGCAATTTTACTATGTCTGGAATTTTGTCTTCTGAAGATGGCAGATGAGCTCTGAACCTCTCCATGAGCCAAATACCAACTAGTTGTGCAGTTTCAACGAAAGATGAGCCATGATTTCCATCAGGTGATTCAACCATATTATACTTTTACATACTAGTTTCGAACAGGTTATGCTCAAATGATACCCTAAACCTGTAGAGAATGGACCTTAGGAGTATAAACCCCCAGAACCGGCCACTCCAAGAAATCCGAGCAGGGGATACTGTCAAGTCTCCATATGAGGCCTCGTCATTGATGGCAATGCCCCTGTCGTCTTCGTTGGAACAGTGAGCTTAATTTAGACTTATACCTAGTAACATTCGAGATGCTTCTCTTACTCCACATAACTCCAGGGTATACCACATGGCATAACCACTTCACTCCGGACACTTAGTGCTGGCAATGTGATGTGAACGAGGTAGATCCTTGCAATACATAGACATAATGAAGTGTACATAGAACCATTGATGTCATCCTGCATACAGTCCTCAAACAAAGCCAGTCGGTAGTATTTCAATAACCGACTACGTCAATGTACACAAAGATTCAGATAGCCTTCTTTGCAAATGGATGATGAACCCGTGGATGTCCCATACCTCCCCTCACCGTATTACCGTTGGCCCGACCAAAACCGAGCCTGTGATTGGCGGAAACCCTACACTATCGGTTATGCTGCCGAAGACCGCAGCGGGCTCGGAGATAGATCAAGTCTCCGACGCAATTTAGAATTTCCTGAGAGGTACTGAAACTCGTCTAATACTTTTGGGTACTTGAACGACACTTTTCTGCCGTTTGAAACCCGCTTACGCTCTTCACATCCCTTCTCATCGCCGAATTGCCCACATCTTGTCGGTCAAGATGGCAAGTAGCGCAAAGATGGAGGTGTCGCAGCCTCATCGGGCTGCTGTTCCCGTGAAAAAAGTACATTATCCGTTCTGGTTCGGTGGCT
This sequence comes from Aspergillus hancockii, assembly GCA_001696595.2. Lineage (NCBI taxonomy): Eukaryota > Fungi > Ascomycota > Eurotiomycetes > Eurotiales > Aspergillaceae > Aspergillus > Aspergillus hancockii. Next base: position 100,057 of record MBFL02000065.1, read on the forward strand.
CTGCATCATGCTTTGCGGCTGCCGTCACGCATCCTTTGGATCTTGGTAGGTAGTTCTTGGTATTGGCTTGGTTCTTCTGGAGCTTGATTTTGCTAACTCAAGGCTTGCAGTAAAGGTAAAATTATGCCTAAATGTTATCATGCGCTATCACACGATTTTCTGCCATGTCCCTTTTTCTTCCTTTTTCCCGCGTCACCGTGACGCTAATCCGATGCCGAAAAAATAGGTTCGCTTGCAAACACGTGGGCCCGGAGCGCCCACCACGATGCTGGGCACTTTTGGTCGTGTCATTAAGACTGATGGAATTTTTGGTTTATATAGCGGGGTAGGTTCAATCCGTGTGGATCTTAAAGAGCAGGAGACAAAGAGAGAGCGAGAAAGCGAAAGATAAAAGAGAGACCCTCTGCTCACACAGCATGTAGCTATCGGCTGCGCTCCTGCGCCAGATGACGTATTCCACCGCCCGATTCGGGATATATGAAGAGCTCAAATCGCGCTACTCATCCCCGGAGTCGCCCGCTGGTACACTCGCCCTGGTCGGAATGGCCTGTACATCGGGATTCCTCGGCGGCATCGCAGGAAACCCGGCTGACGTTCTCAATGTGCGCATGCAGTCCGACGCTGCGCTGCCCCTGGAGCAACGACGTAACTATAGACATGCCTTCCACGGGTTGACGCAGATGATCCGCCACGAGGGTCCTGCAAGTCTGTTCCGGGGTGTGTGGCCCAATTCGACTCGTGCTGTGCTGATGACGGCCTCGCAGCTGGCGTCGTACGATACCTTCAAGCGTCTTTGCATCGACCGGCTCGGCATGTCTGATAACCTTGGGACGCATTTCACCGCGTCTTTCCTGGCTGGGTTCGTTGCGACGACCGTCTGCAGCCCTGTGGATGTGATCAAGACCCGGGTTATGAGTGCTTCGCCGGCTGAGAGCCGTGGCCACAGCCTCCTGGGTCTCTTGAGAGATATCACCCGCAAGGAAGGTTATGCTTGGGCCTTCCGCGGTTGGGTCCCTAGCTTTATCCGTTTGGGTCCCCATACGATTGCCACGTTCATCTTCTTGGAAGAGCATAAGAAGCTTTATCGTCTGTTGAAGGGCGTTTCTGTGGAGAAGCACTAAAGTATAGACTGTCTATATCTTGGTTTTTTGCTGTCTCATTTTGATGCTATATTTTTTGTATATGTTTCTTTGGCGTAAAGCATTGGGAGGTCAAAAGTTGGTTTATTTTGTTGTACATACCTTTCATTTGTGTATGTGCTTCTCTTTTTTCTTCTTTGCCCCTTTGTGCGATTTTTGTTGGCTTTTGTCCTCGCTTTCTGCGTGTGCTGTCCGTTGACTGCACCGAGATACCCTTGCATTGGACGATCCTGGATGAAATCGCCGTGGATGGATCCTTTGCATCAGCAATTGATTTCTACCATAGACTGTCTCAGTGCGGGAAGTAACTTCACGGTTACGGCACTGATTTTGTTGGATGTATATGGGGCCATGTATTCGAGTTGGAATAGATAGAAAGGTTGATTGGTTTGGATACCAAATAGAATAAACTTCAATGGGCTGATACTTACCTGTTTTCCCCGCTTAACCGATCTACTAAAAGCCTCGGTGAAATTGAGAAACACCAATTAAGAGGACTGTAAAGATAATCGTACGTCTACATACGCGAATTACAAGATAAGACTAGAATAAGAGTATAATGGGTTCTCAACTACGGCGAGTCTATATACGTCCATTTCCCCGGCCAATCCAAGGGAACGGATTTGTATTCCCGCTTTGATCAGGTAGAGTACATGTTGACACAAAAAGAGCTTGAAAATCAATCAACAATGGCCTGTTAATCGTCTACCGGTCCAAGTGAGCGGGGAAGTTGCCAGCTTCTGTTGGTGTCATATTAGTCGACGTGCCTGGATGGTAAAGTAATTAGAAGAAATTTACATACCGCGTTGGGTATCCCATCTGTCAGTCCAGGCCTTGGGGCACAGGGAGCGGAAAGCGTGGTAGAACTTTGTCATGGTCAGGTCTTGTATCATCGGATGTATATTTTTTTATTCCTTCTATTTTCTCATGTCGGAGATAAGGAGAAATGTTGACATACCTGACGGCATGGACGGAAATCCTCGCCCTTGGCGTTGACACACTTGTAGTAGTCAACATAGTTTTGCCAGCAGTGCTTGGTCCTGGAGTGAAAATATAATTAGCAATTGTTTGGGAGGAACTGAGGTGAAGGGTATTGAGGTTCACGTACTGGTTCTGCTGGGGAAAGCGGGCGTCATAGCCTGTTGCATCAGAAGTTGTCAGCATTATGTACGGGGACCACCAGGTACGAAAATCTTGGCAATGGCGATATTGAAAGCGATCCAATCGACGAAGGACCTAGTTAACACGTACCAGCTACGAAAAAGTTAGCAATTGACTCTGATTTGAGGCTCTAAACATCGAGTTTGGCATCAATTGAGCTCACCTGTCACGAACTTGAAGGGCTTGGTCTCGACGGGCTCATCGGGATCGGCCTCAGGAATGGCACCCATTTTGACTGTGAGGGGCAAGGAAAAGAGCCTCTAAAGAAAGATTGACAGAGGTATATGAGGAAGTGGGTTGGGCGTGGTGAGAGGGGAGGTCGTTGGAGAAGGAAGATGGGGTGAGGTTTGCGCCAGTGGAGTGGTGGAATGATCCCGTGAAGCAGTGAATCCGGGAGTGACCGCGGGCGGTCTAGCGAGCCACTCATGCGGCAAGATTTCCTAAACACCCGAACTTAGCCTAAGGCAGTACTACTCAAACCTCCCCTTGAAACGTCGTGAGCTTCCGTCACCACGTCTGATTTCCATCCCACCACCATCTCTGCTCCCACAGACTAACGTTCACCTTCACCATGTTCCCCACTCGTGTTTTGCGGATGCAGGCCTCTCGGCCTTTTGCCTTCCCTACTCCTGTAAGTCACTTTAGCCGTTCTTCGTCAAGGGAAAAAGCGGCTTCCAGTTTCGTGGGCTAACGATCGTCATAGAAGGAGAACCACAGCGGTACGGGGAGTCCTTAGAACCTGCAATTGGCTCTCGATTGGAGGAGTACTGGTTTAGAAATGGAATTGGACTAACTGAAAGCTATAGCTCACACTATCTCTCAGCGTCTGCGCACCCTCAAGAGGGTCCCCCCGGAGTTGATCCCTCTCGGTATGTCATATATTTCAGACCTTTTTTTCCTTGGAAATACGATGTAGCTAATTGGTTCCCAATCAGGTATCGTCCTTGGGTATGTTTACTGTTATTTATTATTCTCTTGGACTCTATATGACATGATCGATACCCCAAATCGCTACCTCCCCAGACTAGATCTGCGCTCATGCTGACGCAATTCCTCTAGCGTCGCCGTTGGAGCTGCCATCTACTCCAGCAGCAAGAAGCTCATGACTGACAAGACTCTGCGTCTTTACCGCAACAGCCCTGAGGACCGTGAGCACTAAATGTATCACCACCTTCAAATTGCAATCGCGATCCTTTATGTGATTTTCGTCGGCGGTCTGTATTATTCACGGGAAAGTTGGTATCGCGGGAGAAGATGGAACTTTAAAAACTCAGGCTCCCGGCTGGAGCGTGTGTATATAGTACGGCTTGAACGGAGGGTTCTGATGGAGTAATGTTGCAATATAACTGTCGCACAGCTTCCTGTTTTCTTAATTTTCGAGTCTTTAGAGCTTATTCGGCCTTTGGACCAGCGACATCCAGCTCTTCTAATCCTTGCATGGGGTCGTGAGAACCATTGTTAGCTGCCGATTGAGCCTGCTCTGCCGCCAACCTATCCTCATCGCTAACTGCGTATTTGGCCAAGTAGCCCTCCTGCACATCTGTAGTTAGTGTTTGCCGGTAGACAAATTAAAGTGCTCTTGCGCACCTGTTCCCAGATAGCTGTCTTGCTTCCCAGGCCTTCATTGCTGTCTTTCTGTGGCTTGGCGGCAGCAACCTTTATCGTACGTCCATATAGCTCGCTTCCGTCCATGTTGTCGATCGCTTCTTTCGCATCATCCGGGAGGTCAAACTCAACATAGCCAAATCCTCGATGAAGCTCATTTGAGTTCGGTGCGTCGGGCTTGGGGAGTGTGATATCAACGACTTCGCCGAAGGGGACGAATGCCTCGGCCAGCGTCTGCACAGTAACCGCCTGGTCGAGACCCCCCACATAGATGGTGGACTTCAAGCGCGCCGTTTCGCTCATAGTGTGTATGGTTGAAAGAACGATGGTATTGTCTACCAAACCATAGAAGTGTAGCCAACAATAAAAGGGCTCCGCCCCGGTCGCAAAATGCACGTTCTTTCGCTGCTCTCCACTGTAGAGTCCTTGCCCAGAAAGTCTAGGCAAGGACAACCTGATATCACGTGCCTCCGCGGGTGTTTTGGCGAGCGCCCTAAATGGTTAGGCGCCGCTCCCCCAGTGCCTCCAGGAGGACACTTGGTTGATTGGGAACTGTGCAGTTGACGACTCGATCGCATCCCGCTGCTACTTGGCAATTCTGATACACCCCTCTGTTCTTATTAGGGAGGGGAGGTTAAGCTTGGAAATATCTCTTTCGTCTTATAATCCTAATACCTCACCGATTCCCACTTCTATGATACTTGTTGCTCAAGCCGCCCTGAGTCTAGTTATCTCCTAATCTATACTACCTTTCGTTCGTTCCGCTCCTTTAATTTCAACATGGTTCGTCTGAGGGAGATTCCCCGGACGGCCACATTTGCCTGGTCTCCCGGGGCATCATCGCCATTGATTGCTACCGGAACTCGGGCCGGCGCAGTTGACGTTGATTTCTCGAACGAGACCTGTCTCGAGCTCTGGGACTTGGGCCTGGACCGTCAGAGTGCGGGCGAAGAGTTGCAGCCGATAGCGAAGCTCGACACTGATTCGGGGTACGTACCTCTTTACTCTCATCTCACAGTACGAGTGTGAGAGACTGACTGCTGCTTTTATAGATTCAATGACATAGCTTGGACGCAAACCGAGGACAACTCGCGGGGAATCATAGCTGGTGCTTTGGAGAATGGGTCATTGGACTTGTGGGATGCCGATAAGCTGATTAATGGGTCGAGGTTTGTGCTGAGAATTGGAAACCTGACACAGTTCCATTGGCTGATTAGTCAAAAGTGACTCCGTGATCTCGAGGGCCTCTAATCACTCTGGGGCTATCAAGACCCTTCAGTTTAACCCCAAACACTCTAATTTGCTGGCAACCGGAGGTGCTAAAGGAGAGGTACTTAACTCCGGATTGAAAGACACGATGGGCTACTTTGGCTGATAGCTTGGAATAGCTCTACATCTCCGATCTGAACAATGTCGCAAACCCATACCGGCTTGGTGGTAACGCTGCCCGCGCAGACGATATTGAGTGTTTGGACTGGAACAAGAAGGTCGCGCATATTCTAGTGACTGGTAGCAGCGCGGGTTTTGTCACTGTTTGGGATGTCAAGACCAAGAAGGAGAGTCTGACTCTCAACAATATGGGCCGTAAAGCTGTCAGTGCTGTTGCTTGGAACCCTGAGAAGGTGAGATACTTCTGCCGACCAACAAGAGAGAGCTATTGTGACTTCTAACACGTTACAGCCTACAAAACTCGTCACGGCCACGCCATTGGAATCAGACCCCATGATCTATGTTTGGGATCTCCGTAATTCCCACGCTCCAGAAAGGGTGGGCTTGAGCATTGTTCGCTTTTGGCATATAATAGTTCGGTTATCACTGACATCTCGTAGGTTCTTAAAGGTCACGAATCTGGCGTCCTATCACTTTCTTGGTGCAGCCATGATCCCGACCTCCTACTTTCTTCCGGGAAAGACAACCGTACGCTTTGCTGGAACCCACAAACTGGCCATGCCTATGGCGAGTTCCCTGTCGTCACAAATTGGACTTTCCAAACTCGTTGGAACCCCCACAACCCTAACTTCTTCGCTACGGCTTCGTTCGACGGCAAGATCGCGGTCCAGACCGTTCAAAACACCAGCACCGAAACTGCCCAGGCGATCGCAGACCAGAACCAGGCACTTGATGGGGAGGACTTCTTCGCAAAGGCACAAACCCAGCCTCAAGTCTCAAGCTTTTCCTTGCCCAAGGCTCCTAAGTGGCTTGAGAGACCCTGTGGTGCCACTTTTGGTTTCGGAGGCAGGGTTGTCTCCGTTAACTTGGTTGACAAAGACCAGCGTGCTTCCAAGGTTAAAATCAGCCCGTTCGAGGTTGATGAGGCCGTTGGAAAGTCCACTGAGACCTTTGAGAATGCCCTTAAGGAGGGCGATATTCGAAGCATATGCGAGACCAGAGCCGCAGACGCAGCGAGCGAAGAGGAGAAAGCTGATTGGAAGGTCATTGAGGCTTTGATCTCTGGAAATCCCCGAAAGGGCCTTGTCGAATACCTCGGGTTCCAGGATCAGTCAGCTGATGAGGTTGCAGAGAAGTTGTCGAGCCTTGGCTTGGATAAGGAGGAAACCAACGGAGAGTCGCCGAAAGAATCCCGCGGGCCGGGAGCGAAGAAGCACAGGCGCCTGCAATCAATGTTCGACGCCAGCCCAGAAGGAGACAACTTCTTGTCTGATCTAGCAGCGTCGAAGGGAGCCAAGACCAACAACCCATTCCAGATCTTCAGTGGTTCTGAGACAGAGGCAGATAAGGGCATTACCAGGGCATTGCTCCTCGGAGATTTTGAGAAGGCATTGGATGTCGCTCTTAAGGAAGACCGCTTGTCCGATGCTTTTATGATTGCTATCTGCGGAGGTCCGAAGTGCATCGAAAAGGCGCAGGAGCACTACTTCTCTAAGCAGACCGAGAGCCCGAACTATGTTCGCCTGCTGGCATCCATTGTCGGCAAGAACCTCTGGGATGTTGTTTATAACGCCGACCTGTCCAACTGGAAGGAAGTCATGGCAGTTCTATGTACCTTTGCTGAAGAAAAGGAGTTTGCTGACCTCTGCGACGCTCTCGGTGACCGATTGGAGGAACAAATCCGGTCTTCGGACGACAAGAGTCTTCGCAAAGATGCCTCGTTCTGTTTCTTGGCTGGTTCTAAGTTGGAGAAGGTGGTTGCGATCTGGATTGAGGAGCTTCGCGAGAATGAGCAGAAAGCCATTGAGTCGGCCTCGAACGATAGTTCTTTCTCGATTCACGTTCGTGCTTTGCAAGGTCTGATCGAGAAGGTGACCATCTTCCGCCAAGTCACTAAGTTCCAGGACACGGAGCGTACAAAGGACTCTGACTGGAAGCTCAGCACCCTGTACGACAAGTACATTGAGTATGCTGACGTTGTTGCTACTCATGGAAGACTGCAAGTTGCTCAAAAGTATCTTGACCTTGTCCCAGAGAAGCACCCCGAGGCCGAGATTGCAAGGGATCGTATCAAGCTGGCAATGAGACAACCAGCTCAGAAGACACAGCAAGCGGTTACCGGTCGTGGAACCCCGCTGAACAAGCAACTCCCAACAAACAACGCATACCAACCTCAGACGACATTCTCGCCGGCTGCGCCAGTTGCAGCTCCGAGCCCTTACGCTCCCGCGGCTCCGGCTTCAAACCCGTATGCTCCGCCGGCTCCTGCTACGAACCCATTTGCACCCTCGGCTCCTGCTACGAGTTCGTATGCGCCTCCAGCTCCTGCTGCGAACCCATACGCCCCCTCTGGTGCTGCAGCCCCGCCTCAGCCAACCAACCCATATGCACCAGTTTCCGGCGGCAGCTATGTACCTCACACAGGATATCAACCCACACCGGGATCGTCTTATGGTGCTAAACCCCTAGGTGGCGCGGTGCCTCCTCCACCACGCGCGTCTAATCAGTCTCCCGCCACAATTACCACATACACAACTGCTACCGGTCTCCCTGCTTGGAACGACTTGCCTGAGGGTTTTGCGAAGGCCCCGACACCAAGGAGATCAACCCCTGCCGCACCTGCCGCACCTATCGCTGCTCCTTTCCCGAACCAATCCCCCATTACCCAAGGGCCTCCACCAGCTGGAACTCCGCCTACTCAGCGGACACCCTCGGTTCCACCTCCGCCAAAGGGTTCTGCTCTTCCTCCCCGTGTGACCTCTCCACTTTCAGGGAGTCGACCAGTATCCACTTTCCCGCCGGGACCTTCTCCGCCTCCAAACCCTTACTCATCCTTGCCCCAATCCCCTCAAATGATCCCCAATACCATGGGTGTGCCGGCATCGATTCCCCGTGGCCCATCTCCTTACAATGCTCCACCATCTATGCCTCCACCTCCTAGCCGGTATGCTCCAGGCCCAGCAGCTCAAGCGGCAAGCCCGCAGGTCCAGACACGAGCTCCTGTTCCTCCCCCTCCGCAGGTAGCTGCCTCACCATATGCTCCCAGCACACCACCAGCGCATGCTCCGCCACCAATGCAGCAGGGACTGCCTCCGGCTACAGGTTCTAGGCCCGACACAGCTTCTTCGCAGACGCAGAAGAAGGCGGCACCTGCGCCTCCTAAATATCGTAAGTCACTCTCATGAACTGCTGATTTGGATCATTCTGATTTCCCCAAGCATCTGGTGATCGCTCGCACATCCCCGCAGACGCAATGCCTATCTATGAAATCCTTTCGGCAGATATGCAGCGCATCAAGAGCCGTGCGCCTTCATCCTTCAAGGCACAAGTCGACGATGCTGAACGGCGGCTAAACATTCTGTTCGACCACTTGAACAATGAAGATCTGCTTAAGCCCAACACAGTTGCGGACATGGCAAACTTGGCGCGTGCCATTCAAGCGCGTGACTACGAAACAGCTCGTACTATCCACGTTGATATCCTGACCAACAGGACCGACGAATGTGGTAACTGGATGGTAAGTTTTTCAATTATATTAATATGCTTTCTCTGGGATTGTACTAACAGCACAAATAGGTTGGTGTGAAACGTCTCATCAGCATGAGCCGGGCTACCCCGTAAAGTGACATAGGGTGTAAACGTCATGTGAAGTAAAAGTCATAAGTTGTGCATAAGATGAAAAGGTATATGCGCTTCATATACTCGTTGTTGGTCCACTTTGAAGGGGTCAGTCTTGTGATGTGATAAAGTATTGGTTTTAGAAATTGTTCTTGTCTAAATGTTATTATTATGTTCAACTGTTGAGACTTTTGAAATACTATGAATTTCGCGGTCTTGTAATCAGCCCATTATCCGGTGAACCAGTCATTAGGCGTCGACAGTGGTAGTGGTCCGATGAGGCATGTTATTGAACCGTTGGAGTCTTTTGACCATGATGGTCCAAATGGGACCCACTGATGTCTTGTCTTTCCTGTAATGATATCTGGTGGTGAATTGATGGCTATCAATGGGAGACCGCACCAAGTATTTTATGTTCAATCCATATCCAAACATATCTCGCTGGGTCTCGACTTCCTATTACGTTAGGTATTATTCGTTACAGAAAGTTAATATCTCAGACATGAAGTTTTGTGCTCTCCTAACTTTAGATCAGACTTGCAACCTGCAAATATTATACTTTCAATTGTTGCAACTCCGCAAACAAACCATCCTTGCAGGCCCCCAGAGTGCCGTTCAGTTAGATGGCTAGAGGGAGTGACGGTAGATGATAGCACAACGGAATACTTACTGGCCACATAGAGAGATCAAGGTCGACTAGACGATACAGATCACTCCAAGCTGTTGGTTAAGAATAGCCAAGGTTAGTTATATGAGTGGAGGTATGATACACTCATTGCTCGATCAGATTCAATTCTAGCGCAAAATCTTATATCATGCTAGCTATATGGAGTCGAGAATGCGATAAGCAGCCAGTAACACCAACAGCCCTGCGTGCTTGGTAGAGCAAGACCCGGAAAGACAAATATCAGCTACTATTTTGCTCAGTCACCCGCCGTTGCAGAAGCTGAGAGTTGAGAGGAGGCTTACTAAAGTCGGATTATAGGGTCTAGAATAATATACTAGATTTCGCTGTACGTTTCGCCTGTCCTGGGTTTGCCAACAAGTGCCGGATATACGCCGGATATGGAATTGGATTGTGAAGGCAATGTGTTCTTTGACTGATGGAATATCTCATGATATTACAGAGCCGAGCTAATAGTACATGATGAACAAGCCGGACTCGAACTTTACGAAAACACCGAAGCTAAAAGAGATGGAGCTGCAGCCACCTTTCGGCGAAAGATTGCCAGGAATCGAACTTATGATAGGGGAAGAGAAGAGTCGCCAGTTCAATCTATTGTCTTCTAAGGTTGGAAAATGCATTTTACCGGTCTATGCTTAACTGTGGGTGTGCAAAGTGTTGAAGCTTTCCGTTTTCAATCAAGCCACATGATGATTTCCTTGTTTCGTTTTTCTACTGATCCGGTCATATGACTATACTTAAGATGCTTTGGTTGAGATTCTTTACCCAAGGCCTCATGTTTTCAAGATAGTTCTAGTCTTCTAGATATTTTATTCAGTTCATCAAAGTAATCATTTGTTTTAGCACTCCTACTCGATCTAAACCTGTGAGCTCCAGCAATCGTCACTTCACTATCTTCAACTTAGATAAATGCTTCCTTCTAATGGTGTACGCAGGTTTAGGTTGGGCAGGAGTTCTAAAGCAATATAGTTCCTTTGACTAATCTGACTGAAAGCGGAAAGCTTCAACAATTTTGTACATATCTTCCGGCGGGAGTGCTTCTGGCGATCCGGTGGAATAAGATCTTAAACATTGCTACTGATTTCTTAGGTTTATGCAAGACGAAGGGACATGTATATAGATAATTTTACTTCCTTGAGAGTGTATAACATCTAAACCAATGTAACAGACATTCCGATACCATGGTATATATAGTAGATTGTCCCTAACGCCATGCTAGTGATTGCTGGGAACCGGTATATTCTTCTGTAACCAACCGAAAAAGAGGGAAGAAAGAATAATAAATAATTTAAAGCTGCATGTATAGATTCCATATAATGTCGCTTCCGTGCCTCTAATCAAAATAATCCTCATATGATCGTCTCCCCCTCTCACCTTCCCGGAATACCACTGCTAATCCTTGGCCCCCGACTGGCAGGGAAATTCCTTGCGCTCAATAAAGCGCCCTTGACACCTCTTATCTCAGTTTTGACGCTGGATATCGCGTCTTCCTCACCTTTACCCAAGCCAGCCGCGTTTCCACTGCTGTCAAACCCGGGTGAACTATAAACACCGTAGCCGGTCCCTGGACCATAACCAGCTTTGCTATAGAGTAGTCCGTCGAGGTAATGATGTAGCTCACTGAGGCTAGTGCGGACGGTGTCATCGCACGAGCTCGACTGTTTGTCGGTCTCGTAGAATTCCTGGAGATGTGACCTCATGACTTCAAGTCGTTTTACATGTGTGTTCACCGCTGCAGTGGGATCAAACGCTGCCTCATCCGCGATATTTGGCGCTGACGAGGACGTTCCATCCACGTTCAGATCCTCTGATGTCTGAACGGCAACATCGCGATGGAATAGCTCCGATGGGTCGGAGGTGACGGACTCGACCTCTTCCCCGAACTCTGAGCCGGCAAATTGGGTGTGTCGCGCAGTGAGCTGAGGAGGTATCGTTGACACATTTTGTTCCAGCTTTTCATTCAACTTCTTCAGGTTTTCCTGCGCTTTTTCGGCCAGGTCGTGTCGTGCACTTGTTAGACTGGCGAGCATGGGTTTCACGAGGTACTCGCTTGCCCCGTATATGCTAGCTCCTAAACCTGCGGCGCCATAAAATGTATAGAGAGTGCTGCGCAGGGTCACTAAAGGAGGAGGTTTGGGTTGATTGACGAGGAATTCTGGGTATGTGATGATCGGTGGCACGTCACGACTAGATAAGGGTTGCCGGTTGCTGGCGGTACCGGTAGTAGGGGCAGTAGAGGAAGATTGAGATGTCGAAGTAGAAGGTGAAGAAGAGGCAGAGGCGCTCGATGTGTCCTTTGTGGTGCTAGACTCTGGTGAAGCGGTTTTGATATCCTCGGTTGCAGTCGTACTGCTGGCGACCTCAGAGTTTTGCGCCACACCCAGCAGACTGTCGATTTCATCACGTCGGAGACCCTTTGATTCTAAAAAAGATGCTTTGAAATCAAGCGGTGCATCGCGCAATGATTCATCTTGTAAGAATTTGGACGCCTGCTGCAGGAGAGCTGATCGTGAAGTATCATCGGAGCTCGGTGAAGATGCGGAGGCGGAGTTGTTGGGGTTGGTGGCGGATGGCTGTTGCCATGAGGGGATTGAAGGGGATTTGGACTTCGAGTCTGCCATTATGTTGAAGACTGGACAAGTACAGGAATCTAATTGCAATCAAGTAATTGTACAGCGAAAGAAAATTGAGGAGGAGATAAAATGGGAGAGAGAGTGGGAAAGATAAGCGGATTAGACACCATGTGAGGAAGTAAAGCAAGGTAAGTAACTAAAGCATGACCTCGGCTGTTCTCCGCTGTTGGTTTCGGTTTCGGTATTGTCATGCATAGTATGGATTACCACACGGCCAAGCCATCTCCGGCAGGCGGTCGGGGATGAGATACCGCCTCCCGGCAGAATCCGCGATGGACATGATGGGTTCCCGATCGTCTCCCATCATTCATTGCTAAAGGAAAAAAGATCAGAAATTCCTCAAAGACTGTGTGCGCTGTTAGTACAACTGGGTATTACATACCCCTTCCTGCAGGCGACCATATAGGATCGATCTTGAAGCGTCAATTTGAGAAAATTGTGCGATTCGCAGCCCCCCAATCCGACATCGTCATCTGTGAGTTTTCCCTTTATTTCTTCGTATACATACATCCCCGATCCCGATACTTCAGGGCACCTTGTCCCGTGGATTTAATCTACTGTACCCCTTTTCCCCTTCTTTCTCTTCACTTTTCTCCTATCATATTATATTAGAGTTGTATCAACCCCCTTGTTCGGTCAGGGATCCCTGTCCATATGCAGCGCACAGAGTATTATCCTGTCGGGGTCGCCAGAGAAAATGCACCATTGTTGTTGCATTCACTGCGCCCTGGACTGGCGTATCGCCTGAGATCTTAGTCCAGAATGCTCCCATTGGTTCTATTGCTCATGTTGATTGGAACTTCCCTGTGGCGTCAAAAGATGTGATAGGGATCCGACGGCCTGTGCCTTCCCGAACTGCATCACCACCAATTCATCTGTACTGGCCCACGTAGTCAGTTGGTCATAACTATCGCATGGCTGTTTCCTTGTCTGTTTGAATCTCTGCACCGACCTCCTCATCCATTCCCCTCTTCTCTTCTTCCCCCTCCCCTCTGTCTCTCATCACATTACCTTGCTATCTGCCTCGCTGTCAGAAACACAACAATCGCAAAACAGCCTTATTGTTGACGGATCCTATTGTCCACCTATACGAGACCAAACCCCTCAATCTGTGTTTTCCCTGATTATCTGCTTTACAAACCCCTTTCGTTTGTCAGTTTCCAGGATTCATCCGTCCTTTTTATACCCTATTTTTTATACGTTTCGCCATCCATATTTCATATCCCATCAATTGGGTTGTTTCGCCATGTCTTTGCGTCGCTCACTTCGTTCCCGCGCTGTGCGGGATGATCCACCAAACTTGGATTCTAACGCAAGTGCCAGAGCCCCGACCAGAGTTACCCGCGCTGTCGCATCTTCATCAGTGACCGTCTTTCGATCTCCCTCAGACTCACCGGAGGAGTCAAGGAGATCTATTCGTCTGACTGTGAAGATGCCTTCAAGTAAGCTGCGTGAGGTTACCAGTGGTAGCACACGGAACGGTGCCTCGAGACGCTCTGTCAATGTTTTCACAGAGGATCCTATAGTTACAGGGCCACGGACTAGCCGGCCCAAGAAGAAGCTCGTCGAAGTCGACACGAGCGATGAAGATCTAGAAGATCAGGAAGAAGATGAAGTAGACGATGAAGATGCTCCCGGTGAAGACGACGAGGAGGATGCCGATGCCGACGGAGATCTGGACATGGACGATGCCCCCCCTCAACCTCCAGTGTCAAGAAGACATACCAAGTCTTCTGGCGCACCTGCGCCCTCCAAAGCAGTGAAAGGCGTAGAGGCGAAAGAGATGGAGTTAGACGCCGATGAAGATGAAGACGACGAGGAGCTGTCTGAACCCGATTCTGATGCAGAGGGTGAGCCCGATGACCAGGAAGAGAGCGGGATTGGAAATACCAATGGAGCAGAGGAAGATCTCGATGATGAAGAAGAGGACGATGAAGACCTCGACAGTGACGACGGTACTCCTACTGCAGACCTTGCCCGGATGACCAAACGCCAAAGGGGCAACTTGGGCAACGATTTCTTGCAGCTTCCAATGGGTGAGTTCATCAACATTAGGCGACGAATTTTTTCTTTGTCTAATGCAGAGCAGAACCGCAGGTCAAGAAACATTTAACTGCAGAAGAGCGCGCCATGCGCCGTGCGGAAATGGCTCGGCGGAGGAAAAATCTTAGTGAAAAGCGAAACGAGGAAGAAAAGGTGTGTATAAAGAAAGCTTTGCTTCTAAGTTAGCGAAGCAGATACCTGTCTTGTAGCCATTTAGAAGTGGACGCTGACGGAAGAGGACAGATGGATACGATCAACAGGCTTCTGCGGAAACAAGCTCCCAAACGGCGTGGTCGGATCCCAGCTGGTGAAGCGGCTGAGGCGGCCGCTGCAGGCCAAGAGATGCCGGAGTATGAGAGGTCGGACCCGACTATGGTTAGATGGGTGAGCGGCCGTGAGGGAAGCAGGGCCGAAGTACCAGAGGAATGGATCGGCACTCCAGCAGGGCGTGTTTTTGGGGAATCGCTTCTGGGAAGCAATGGCCCTACAAAGCTGGTGGAGGAAGTATGACCGACCAGTTTTGCAGTTAGGCGCAAACGGAGCTGGGCGTATCTAGGAAATTCATCAACACGAGGGAATAAACTAAACTTTTGGGTAATCGGTTTCAGGATGTACATTGCGGGTTTCCTTGTTGATCATCTTATTGAGTATTCATTAATAGCCATACCCTGTTCAGGACGGAGTTTACATAGGTAATAGGGCATGTGCTCACTTATTGTCGTTCATAAATTGAAAAGGGTATACATGAACCATAGAAGCTATTTGATACCAACCAGGGGCTGCAATTGGTTTATATTTACAAAATTGTGGATTTATATACGTAGGATACTTGTAGTTAGCAGACCGAACTATCATAAGTCAGAACCCATAATTAAAAGCTTCTGGGGTTGTCTTAGGCTCCCTATAGTCTTCATGGCAAGTTAAGAGCTTCCAAGAGTGAGTGATTGGTTCACGTGCACGTATAGAAGACTTAGCTCGATAGAGCGTGGCCGCCAAAATGCAGGGCAACATAATTGACCTGACATAGCTCGGGGCTTTGGACTCTATTGTAACATCTCTTGGAAATGACCATAATAGAGCGTATAAGGTAGCCGATGTAACTCTCATAGCTCGGCGTTATACCATGTTGGCTAACCATCCTTTGTATCGCGGAAATGGTGTTTTAAGTCGATTTCTATTTTGATATTCCACCTTGCCCTGATTCGGTATCTGGCTGCGCTACGGAAATGGAGCCATCCTTTGTGCTGGAAGTAGGGATTTGAGGGGCATTAGGTGCTTGAGGCTGTTTCCCGGGTTGAGCCCTGCAAAAATCCAAGAATTTCCTATCAGTTTATCGAAGGAGCGAAGGACGGACTATCGTTGGCGTAGGTAAAGTGACGTACCGTTGAGAAGTTACCTTGTCATTCTGTAGTTCCTTGAGTGCAGGTTGGAAGGTATAATATCCTGAAGAATAGTATTGATCGTTAGTGAAGGCATTGTTTCTGTTTCTGCATTCTAGAGAGTACCTGTGAAAACTCCAACTCCAATGGCGACAAGCGCCGGGATCCAGTTTCGGCTCATAATGGGTTGAGTTAAGGTATGAGAAAGAAGGCGACTCGTTTGTTAATTCAATTGAGTTTGTTGTCTTGGAGGCAAAACCAAAAGACGATGTTCAGAGTCAGTCAGTCATTTATGGTTCATTGAAGGTCGTTGGGTTTGCCGAATCGCCAAATTTCCACCATTTATTAATCTCCGTCGCGTCTCCCCACATTTTCGACGCGTCTTCCCGACAATCACTTTCAGGCAATTCGGGTTGACCACCACCTGGCTGGTCATTATCATCTTTTGCCCCCGTTATATCAGAGGACAATTTTGCCTTCCATTTTTTTTTGGGGCGGGAGAATCCCTTGTTCACAACCTACACCCCACGAAGTGATGGATTGTTAGAGAGATGGGCTATCAGCGCCAAGGAAACAAATGGAATCATGGCGGGAACGAGGGTTTGTACCGGACTCAGATGAGGATGATGGGCTGGACAGCCAAGATAAGGTAAATCTGGATGTTGAAGGTAGCGGTGAGGAGCTTGGAGCATCCCCGGTGTCGGACGCCCTTGATACGACTGGCAGGACCTCTCAGATTGAAGAGCAGGATCACCAGAGTTCTCAGGAGGATGCTGGCGATAATCTCCAATTTGGTGAAAGTCAAATGGCCAATGGCAGGGCTGCTCTGTCTTCAAATGAGGAGCTGCCCAACAAGGCAGCTCAGGATATCGTTGACACGGAGAATCGGCCGTCAGAGAGCTCCGACGAGAAGGATGTCATCCCTAGGACGAGGAAAATAGACGCACATCCATCCCTGACCCTATCCGCTACTCCTAAACCAAGTCCGCCGTCGACTCCGCGGGTAGAGCAAGAGAAAGACATATGGGCCGTTCCCAGTTCTTCGCCAGACGAACTACAGCTGGACCATCTTATATCCCGGAGGCCAACTAGCCTCCCTCCGAAAGTGCAAAGCACTAGAAAACCGCAGCAGGACCATGAGAGACCCGATCCTTCGCCTTTATCTTCCCCGCTGTCGTCTCCACGCTCCTTGATCTTAGACGAAGACGATCGAAATGATCGAGAATCCACAGAGAATCCACCATCACGGATAGACCTAGAGGACCTGCTTCCCCCTCTCGAAATCCCGGAAGACATCCTACAAGAGATGGCTGAGCCCGCACGACGGTCCCTGCGGCAGCGTAATCCAATCCAGCTACATCCCTATCTTTTGGAAGATGCGAAATACCAAAACCTTATGAAGGCAAGAGGCATCAAACCAGTACGTATTGCTCAATACCAGCGGGCATTGTATGCGGCGGCCGAGGTCCAAGGACAGAGCTTCGAGAGCACCCAACCGCGTTCAAGTAGCCCTACCGCGGACCTCGAGTTTGCCCCATCATCTCCCCTAGAGATACACCCTACGTCCGAGGGAAAACCGCAGCAAAATACTCAAAGGGGGGACCGACAGAATTCGCGCCATTCGGACCTTTCTGAAAGTGAAGCCAGAGGGCCGAAGCGACGTAAAGTATCAAAGCTGGAAGATCATCGACTGTCGTCACGGCATCACCCTCGCCCTAAGGTAGTGATAGATAACCGTACGTCTGCCATTGACTTAGACAGTAACTCGATCTGGGACGTTCCCCCTAGTCCGCCACGCTCAGGGAGTGTTTCTTCCCAGCAGACCATACGAAACTCTACCGAGTTCCGGTTCCCCCGTGGGTTTACACTGCCTACATTAAACACACCCAGCACAGGACCCAGGCCAGTGGGGAGTGGTGATCCCAGTATCGCATACGCGTCTGGATCTGGTGTTGACCAAGGGTCTGCGGACAACCGATCGATAACCTCTCAGGACCAGCCGAGTTCTGACGCAGAGAGCGAGGGAGAGGTGGAAGGTGATGAACAAGGCGAGGAGGTGGACCAAAGCGCTGTCCGCCGGTTTCAACGTAGGATCAAAGGCGTTCTCCCGGCTTCGTGGTTGCGATTGGACCAACAAAGACAGAAGGAGACACAGCTGAGTTCTACACAGCGGCATCGTGATCA
Source organism: Aspergillus hancockii (assembly GCA_001696595.2). Taxonomy (NCBI): domain Eukaryota; kingdom Fungi; phylum Ascomycota; class Eurotiomycetes; order Eurotiales; family Aspergillaceae; genus Aspergillus; species Aspergillus hancockii. Next base: position 117,893 of record MBFL02000065.1, read on the forward strand.
AATTCCCAGAGCAGAAAACGCTAAGGGTGTCGCCAAAAAGATACTCAAGAAACATGGCCCAGCAAAGCCGTCAAATTCTGCCAGGCACTTGGCATCATTAAGGCACCTTGCTGACTCTGATGGTAGTGATGAGAGTGAAGACGATGGCGGTGATAGCAGAAATGATGCACGCAAGCTACTGGCTAATCTGGTTGGATTTGATGTGGACGATGTTGGAGATGACATTGAAGAAGACAATCGCATTGACTACATGTTTCCATCGCCAACTCGTGAACGTTTGGTCCCTCAGAGTCAAAAGGGGGCCAAGAAACGGCAAAAACCTGAAGGCTATCTTGCTCGTTCTGACAGCCACGCCAAGCGACCTCGTCTAAAAACGCAAGCTAGGTTGACCGATCCAATATACAGGCGAGAAAGGAAAGGGCAGTCATCACGCGCTCGTCTGAAGCTTGGTATATTGGACGCTCCAGACGTCGCTGCTCGGCCTCGAAATGAGCAGCCACAGTTCCTCAGAGTTGCTGCACGCAGAGCACGGGCTCGTCAGGATCAGGGTAGAAGAAGCCCTTCTGGCAAAGTCTTCAAGCTGAGTTCAACGCTGGACACAGAGGATGCCAACATACCGTTACGCGAATGGCGCACTGGACGTATTCGGCAGACAAAGTTGCCCAGGCTCCAAGCAAAGCCCTTCATGCGACCCCCATTGAAGGATCTCTCTACAAACAAGAAATTTAGCCCTAACAACCATGGGTCTTGGGGGTCAGATAAAGACCGCTTCATCGTTGCTAGACCGACAGCCCAGGGCGAAGAGAACAATGTCGCTCAGAATCAATTACCAAATTTAGAAGCTCCTGCACCAACTTCAGCGTTAACAACTCGTGCCACTTCAGAAAGGCCGTCACAATCTGGTCAGTATGGCAAAAATTGGATTGTCCGGAGAAACATTGTGGTTTCATCTCTGAAGAGAAGCGCCCCGAGGTCTGCTGGACTAGAAATGGTGAATCCCACCGTTTCTAGACCATCACCATTCCAAAGGTCACTTTCATTACTTGATCAGAAAGTTAGGCATAAACGCTTACCGGAAGCTGTGGACCGAAATCTAGTACTTGATCGATTTCTCGATGACACTCAAACGGCTGTTCATGCGCGAGGACACCGGGATACCTATATGCGAGAGTCAAATAAGGCGAACGAAACGCTCCCAAAGGCCCCAGTTCGGATCCGACGTAAACTGAAGAAGCGTACCCCGACAAGACTGGACGTTAGCGCAGTTGAAAATCAGGAATCACTCGCTCTGTCGCCAGTCCGAGAGCCTACTGGGGTGCAAAGTGAGAGTTTGCATCGTACTGGAGACGCCATGGAGGGACTAATCGGGTTTCAACGCTCGTACTCTATAGATTTCAGCATAAATCCGTTGTATCCTGGAACGTTTTTCCATGAATCGTCGTTCATTGGAAGTGGAGAATTCTACCGCTCGCTTGAGGTTGGTAGCCGTGACCTCGATAAAGATGCAGGCCTTTTCGAAATGAAGGCTGGGGATCAAACCTTTCGCTGGGGTCCGTGGAATGATACAGTGTCCTCCGAACTTGGCATTGCGTTTGATGCAATCCTTGAAGAAGTGGAAAAAAGTGACATTACGACTAATGAGGCGGCCATCGAAAGCATGCGCAATTGCAGCTACACTATATACAGATCCTTGGTCAAGTATGTCACGGAATATCTGACCTTTATCGACCCCATTGATAGAATGAGCTTTGTGAAAAGGGCCCATAGTCTTGTGTCCAAGGTGAAAGATAATTTAACAGCCTTAGTATCAGCGAACGCGCGGGAAACAGAGCATCTCATGAGAATTGCTTCTTACAATGTCGCATTCGCCAACCTAATTTACCAGTTGACTCGTCATCCTCTTGTTGATAACAGCGTTACCGATGAAGTTTTAGAACTTGTGAGGCAAGTCTCTGGACAGGTTATCACAATTATTTCAAGCTTAGTGGGGGAGAGCAATATTCGCAAATTCCTCGAAGATAACAAATCGCGCGCGCAACGCGACAAAGGCGTTCGGGATGATTACCCAGCTGTTGATGCCTACGTGATAGTTCGACAAATCTTGCATAGTACGGATAAACTTAAGGGATGCTTTGGAAGCTTTATCGCCGAGTCTATTCTGAAAACCGGAAGCTTGAGCAACACGACGGATATCAATCTCCTAGAAGGCCAATGGCATCGGCTATTCACGACTCTGCCGTTGAGTGAATTTGATGCTCGTGGAATTGCCCGGGTCGGATCACGCTTTAGGGAGACTTGCGACAATTGGACGGTCGTGAAACAATTGTTGCGCCCTGTTTTGGACGGTTACAGGCGCAATTCTTCAGCCAGTATCTCATATAACAGTTACTGCCGAGCTCTGTTTCACAGGTGCTTCCACCTCATAAATGGCTGGGGTTGGCGGGAATGCAACCCAATCTTAGGTGTTCTCTATGACTTCTTTGCAGGAAACACTTTGTACAATCTAAGACAGGAGGACAACTACACGTCACCCTCCTTCCTGGATCAGCTCGACCGCAATCCTTCTCTTGATGTTACGGCAGGTGATCCGTGCTTCCATATCTTCTTAAAGATCATTGCAAGTGGCTTACGTTTCTTGTCCGAGAAGTATGATTGGAAGAAGTTGCGGAACTTTGCGTGGCGACTGTTACCAAATCATGGCCGAGTGTACCCTAAAGAGCAGCCAATTCATCAGGTGGATCTAGATGCCTTGAGGAATCACCACGATCTGCTCTGCACTCTGTACTTTGCGGTTACAGATAAGTCCCGACCACAGTTAAAAACCATAAAGAACCTTGTGAATCCCGCCAACTCTCACCGTGAAACATGCAACATCAGCCTTCGATCATGGGCTAGGCTTGTGTGTTTCAAATTGTCGACGGACGAGGATGCCTCTGGGTTGGAACCATTCGCTGATTGGCATAGTTACTTTGTTAGCGAGTTTATTAAACAACACACACTTGCTCGAAGAGAGATAGAAGCTCAAAACACCAGAGACAATCAATTTTCTCACCAGCTGATTGAGCGGACAATCTCGCAAAACCAAAGGCAGATCGAGTCACTCCTCAAAACTGCCCTCAATGGCTTACAGAACGCTATTCAGTCATCCCCAACGCTCGAGCATGCCCATGAGCTCATGTCCAAGTCTCCTATCTGTGCGATATTAGGGCTGTTTAATCCCAAGGTTGCTCGGGTGAACACGGCCGTGTCAGAGGCTTTACAAATGATTAAGACTTACGTTGAGAAGTGCAATTTTGTCTTTGTATCTAGAACAGCAAACCCTCCAGCACCGGCGGATGAAGATAGCCAAGAATATGGGGATTGGGCCGATATCGAGGCTATATACGGGGCTCAGGTTTCTTTACCAACCCAGCCTCAAGGAATTGAGCACGTGGAGAAGATCCTTCACCCAGCCGTATCCCAGCTTGTGTCTAATTGTTTTGGTGAGGACCACTGTCCTGAAGATGCGATTCTTCTTAGTGTCGTTGATTGTTGGACTTCTATCGCGCAAACACTTGTGAAGTGTGGGTTGCGGCATTGGGACAATTATCTCAGTCTTTACGACGGTGATTCTTGGGCAGTACTACGAACGACAGTGCAGACCAGAAAGTTCACACCTAAGTTTCTGGCAAGCTGCATTGAAAAAGATGCTCGATTCGTGGCTGAATGTAAAATGCAGGTCTTCGGGATGTGGATGTCAAGTCTGGTGGAACGGGTATCGATGTTGAAATTCCAGCACTCTCTGACAGAAGCTTTGTTGAATTGCGACCCGACCAATCCTCTGCTACAGAACCTACCCTTCTCCCAGGATAGAAGGGACGGGCAATACTCAATTACTCTGGAAGACCTCAGTCAGCGTCGGCTGTCTCTTGTATCAAGTATCTTGTCAAACATGCGCGCACATCTGCAACATCTAGAGGATGCAGCAAGCCGAACACTTTCGAACGACAAGCAAGAGTACCGCGAACTAATCCAGAAGATGATGTCTTCAATGAAGGCAAACTACCAGGAGCTAGGCAACAGCGCCGCAAGTGCACAGGGAGCTTATGTGGATTTTGTTCACCGTATCGTTGGATTCTTCCAACAGCATACGAGAGATATCTGTCCCATTGATCCGTTCTTCACTGATCCTGCCTCGTTTCCTTTGCCTTCAAAAGACCCGACATACATCGTTGCACGGTTGAAGGGCTATGAGCCCAAACTCTCCTCCGAAAAGGTTGCCAAAACATTGATCATGTTCGTCCAGGGCATCTCAGAGCGGGCTGCTATTGACGGTCAACAGGCTTATCTTGTTGACCAGTTATATACGTCTATCGCACATACTTATGAAGCGGGAGATTCTTCTAAACCAACCTTGAGAGCGGCGTTGCTGCAGTGCGTGTTTCCGGCTTATCTTGAGACAACTTTTAGCAATCCGGGTGCATGGCTTCTCAGTCGACCGATCATACAAACCGTTTCTCTTACTTTCAAGGAGCTGCTTTTCCACATTGATACCACGGATTTGAATTGCGTTGCATCGGTGATAGGTATATTTAGCTCGATCTTCGAGTCGTCATACAGAGCCCTGTACGCCATTGTTGAGAATGCCAACATGCTCAAAGAACCCCCGGTTGTAGTCACCGCTGCTTCTTTTATCGAATTGATAACGTCTACCTTGCGAGTCATCGACTACATTGATCGAGCTACAGACGCAGGAGAGATAATTATCTCCCAGGTACACGCATTTCGCCAGTTTGTACTGTTCAGCGTGTCCTTCCTACATGACCAACCGCTTTTAAGTGATCCGGGGAACATCGCCTCCCCGTCCAGTATTTTCGCAACTGGAAGTGCATCGGTCAGTGCGCCAAAGTTCTTCAACGAGATACGCATTTCTGCTACCCGCGAGCTGCAAACCTACATCAATGAGAGCTGGTCTCGACACCAAAGTAAATACTACTTCACTCGACGTGGCGGCCACCAACCGCAGGAGGTGAACCTCGAGCCATCCGTGGCTGCTAACCTAGACAATTCCCCGGTAGCGATATTCGACAACGCTGCTCAAACTTTCTTGGATACCTTACGGGGGTTTGATTCTTTTGATTTCCATTAGGATCCAGTTGATTTCACTGGGACTTGGGGGATACCTTGACCACAGGCGCAGTTGGTACGGTACAATGGTGTCTAGGTTGGATGAGACTTGGTGACTACCTTGATTATAATACAACTCATAGCATGGCCATGTACATCACCTTATTGTTTACTGAACGATTACTTGGATAGCAGATGGTAATGATTGGGACTGATTAATGACCACGTTAATTCGTCAAAACTCCTCGAGTGAGTAAATCAAAACATGCGCCTTCTGTGTGATGCAAAGAGATCCGTTATACATACATCAAGCCTAATCAAACAGGTAGATTTAGAGATGATAAAGTCATTGCTTCTGACACGTCCATCATACATATCCCACGCCGTAGTCCACTGATAGGGGCATCCAAGGAGAGAAAAAATTCACAATTCAGAATGGGAGTAGTTGTCCATAACACATCAACATCTTCAAAGCGACCCAAATAGATATGACGATGCCTCTTGAAACATCAAGTAGATTTAATTAAACTAGAAAGCAAAACAACGTAACATCAAACCTACCTCTCCGGATGCTCAGTATTCACAGCGCCGCTCGCATCCCCCTCATGCTGATGACCCCCATGACTCGAGCGACGATGGAAAGGATGCGGATGAAACCCTGAGAAATGTAATACTTTCCGAACAGCACTAGCAACCCCTGAGCGTCTCTTCGACTCCGGCGACGGCGGCGCCTCACCGGATGCCTGCGCGTCCTGGGTCTTGGGCACGGTCGCAGTATCCTGGAGTACAATACTGGTGTTGGCTGGTTTGGGCGGCCATTGACCGTCTGATCTCCACCCCTGGACTATCGCCTTCGTAACGTCGGCCAGATTGATCGGTACCGTGGGCGTTAGGCTCTGCACGACGACCTTAGAGTAGATGGAGGGGTACATGGAGGGGGTGATGGAGGCGCGGATGGGATTAGAGGTAGAGATCAAAGACGGCACGACGGGGATGAAGGGGTCCTCCGGGCCCTGGTGCGCAGTCGACGAGGCCATCGCCGTAGCAGCAGCCGTAGCCGGCGCCGGCGCCGGCGTCACAGCATCCTCTATCGCCGCCGTAGATATGGTCGTCGCGTTCCTAAGCGCAGTCTCCGCCTCCGTGGCCCCCGTCTCCGTCGAATCCTTGTTATCCTGCTCCAGCTGCAAACCCGCAACAGGCTGTAGCCCACCCTCCTCCCTCTCAGTAATAGAAAACGCCGCCTCTGTCCTCGTCGCCAAATCATCCACCTCCTTTCCCTCCCCCTCCCCC